>PVIJ01001860.1:0-181118 GCA_004024925.1 Scalopus aquaticus
GATAAAGGACTGATAACAAAAATTTACAAGGAACTCACACAACTCAACAAAAACAAAGCCAATAACCCAGTCAAAAAATGGGCAGAAGAGCTCAAAAGGCACTTCTCCAAAGAAGAAAAGCAAATGGCCAACAGATACATGAAAAAATGCTCAACATCACCTATAATCAAGGAAATGCAAATCAAAACCACTATGAGATACCACTTCACACCTGTGAGGATGGCACACATTAAAAATACAGGCAACAACAAATGCTGGAAGGATGTGGAGAAAAAGGAACTCTTCTACACTGCTGGTGGGAATGTGAACTGGTCCAACCACTATGGAAAGCTGTATGGCGATTCCTCAAACTGCTAAACATGTAGCTTCCATACGACCCAGCAATACCACTTTTGGGAATTTACTCAAAGGACACAAAAACACTAATCCGAAAGGATACATGCACTCATATGTTCATTGCGGCACTGTTCACAATAGCAAAGGTATGGAAGCAACCCAGAGGTCCAAAAATAGATGATTGGATCAAGAAGATGTGCTATATATATACAATGGAATACTATTCAGCATGGAAAGAAGATAAACACATGCAATTTGCAGCGACATGGATGGAATTAGAGGGGATCATACTCAGTGAAATAAGCCAAAAAGAAAGAGAAAAATATCGAATGGTTTCACTTATAACAGGACTATAAGGAAACCAAATAGGAGAGAGACAATCAGCAGTGGGGGTGGGGTGTGAGGGGTGGGTAAGGGCACAAAATGGAATAAAAAGAACACAAGGGACCATGGAGATGGATCACGGGTGAATTGGTGGTGTCTATCCAAGGGGAATACAAAATGTAAAAGACATAAATAACAATAAAAATATATATTAAAAAAAAGAAATCTTAAGAAGTTGCCACACCATCAAAATGGGAGAACTCAGCAAAAAAAAAAAAAAAAAAAAAAAAAAAAAAAAAAAAAAAAAAAAGAAAAAGAAAATGACATAGGATTGAAAAAGTGATATATTCAGCTTACAAAGGTCATTAAGAGAAGTCTCAGGATGACAAATTCATCAGGTCTTGACAATCCAGATTGGAATAAGTTGACAGAGATATCAGGGACCATGGGGTCTTGGAATAAAAAGTTACTCAATAGATTAAATGATTGAAATATTATATGCTTTAAACAAATGGATCTAAACAAATAGATGAACACTGAGTTAAAGCCATGACATTTAAAAGCTATAATATATAAACACTTTCACTGTTGTGTCAATTTATACACTATATTCATATATTTATACACTATATTCACTGTTGTGTCAATTTATACACTATAATTTTATAGTGTAAATTCATTACCATTTGTCACATCCATGCCTGTGCTAATAATTTTAAATAAACATTTAAAATCTTTAAATTTTAAAAATATTTAAAACACAAAGAAAAGTACAAGAAATGGTCAAAAATCAAAATGACAAAGTACACTTAAATTGAAGAGTAGGCTATATAGACAGAATTTTTATTGTGGGGGCTGTCCTATGCATCATAAGATGTTTAGAAGCACCCTGATTTCTACCCACTAGACGCCAGGAGCACCTTCTCTGAGTTGTGACAACCAAAAATATCCCCTGACATTGCCAAAGTCCTCTGGGGGATAAAATCTTTCCTACTTAAGAATCAATTTGTCTTATTATCTCTCTCTATAAAAACAACATACTTCGTAACAAATTTATTTGAATGAATTTAGTAGGATTATACATCTTTTTCACAACGTTTAAAGCTGTGATGTTTTAGCTAAACTGGAGAATTCTACTAATGCAAATTGACCTTGTATTCCATTTGTATGAATTAATTATCCTGCCTATGCTAATAGAGGCTAATTCTTCAGTGTAGAGAGGTAATGAAGTGAAGATGAATATAACTAAGAATATTTTCCATATACCTCAACTAGCTCTTAGTTATGCTATTTGGATAGATATAATCTTTATATATTTAGAGATTATAAAATATTTACTTACTAATCATAGTCTCATATTAAACAGTTCAATAAAAAAGGAATTCATTATCAAGGCTGCAGTTGGAGGGCTGGTTTTTGATGAATATTTGTCTAACTTTAGAAGTAGTTATTGTTGCTTCCACCAAAAGGTATGTGAGTGTGTTGTGTGTATATACATGTGTCTGTACATTTCATTTATTTTTATTCCAAACTCCTCCTTTTTATGGAGAATCATAGTTTGATATGAGCATTTTGGAGTGAACCTTTCCAAAGAATGTTCTATGCACAAAGACAAAGAAATCTATATAGATCTATATAGATCCCATGTAGGAGAATTATAAAAAATTTCAAATAATTTTTACACTTTCCTTGTGCACAGGTTACTCTATTCAAATAAATAACAGAATCCAAAAATGAATGTACTCTTCTCTTGCCAAACCAAATTTCTCTTTATGGCCATAGATGACCAGAAAGAAATTCAAGAAAATCATACCAAAGGTTGTGTTTGAAGAGTGGTGCTGTGTGTGATGCTTCTTTCTTCTTTTTCTACTGCTGAACACTATATTTCCAGTGAAAAACATTTTAAACATGAAAATGCTGCAAGTTCTTTATATTATGCAAACAGTTAAAAGGAATCTACCTACATTTTTAAGGTAAAAATTTTATTATTATACTTCATGAAATACATTTATAATTTTTCTATTAGAAACTATTATTTAAACCTTTTAGTAACATATTCTGACCTGAGTTGTATGGGCCAGAAATATGAAGCCAAGAGCAATGGAGACCATCCAAACCTAGAGATTTACAGACAGCTCTTGTCAACACAGTATTTTATTCCATTTTCCCCACACACATACATCCCTAATAAGCTTTATAAACACATGCTAATTCTCCAGAGTAGAATTAAAGCAACAATCACATTCTCAGGTCCTAGGAAAAGGAAAGTTTTCTGTTACTGCTACCCAGTGGGGATTCATGAAGTCTTTAGGAAAACTTCGTGCTTCATCCTTATATCTTCCTTTCTACTCCTCTACATAATCTATTCCCACATTTCCAATCTATTTTATGGTTATGACAGGAACTTTGTTGCAGCTTTGTGGCAGGAACACAATGAGGGACACAACAGTCGTGGAGCAGGTTTGCAAGGCAACATTCTGCTACTTGAACAGAAGATCTTGTGCCATTCATTCAAAGCACACAAGCTAGTAAAAGCCAATCATGCAATAATGGTATGAGGAATAAGTCCAGAGGGTGGGATTGGAATGGGGGACAAAGTTTTACAAGGGACAGGTAAGGAACATTGTGATCACATGTCAAAAGACATTTGCAAAGCAAAGTGTGATGTTCTCACAGAGTTATCCAAGACCACCATGGAGATGGTCATGTAATCAGATCAATAGCAGCCTAGGCATCCCCTGGTCTGCCTCGCTGCATAGGTTATACTCCGTCGGTAGTCAAGGAATTCTCTGCTGTGATTTGCAGAAAGCACAGTTGCCCATGAGTGGCCAGCTAGTAGCCAGCTCATAGGAACCCACACTTTACAATATTATCTCTTTTCTATGTATACTTCCTTCCTCCTTTAAAATCCTGCTTTCTATGGAACATCCATCCAGAACTTATTTTCAATTATCTATATTCTTAAAAAATATATATTTATGACACTAATCTAGAATAAATTTATATTATGAGTATTAGTAATTTTTAATATTAGTCAGATTTCCCACTTTAACTTGATTATCAGTTACTATGTATAAGACCCTATTTGGTTAATTGTTTTTTCTTACTGTAGCGTACGTATTGCTAAGATCCAGGTTCCACTAAGTCTATGTGAATGGTGAGGAAAGGATGATACACAATTACCCAACATAACTTGAGTTTTTAAAACATAATTTTCTTTTTTCTCTCCAGTGTCTCAGGATCTCTTCCTTCGCTATAACTATTAACCCCAACTTAGCTTTTGCAGATGTTTCAGTGTTAGCTTTCTTTTAATCAAATAGAGAGAATGAAAGAGGTGTTTAGCAGGATGAGTTTGGTGGGACTTACCAGATATCTGCTTTTTACTTTTTATGAACATGAAGCAATTTTGAAGGAGGATTCTTTAGAGAGATTTCACTCTAAGTACTACACTATTAGAAGAGCTATGCAAATACAAGTCACACTGGTCAATTGTTCTAAGATTCCGCTTCCTATTTTTTTAAGTAATGATAATATCTCACCGTCAGCTATTGGGAAGATTAACGCAATGACATACTAAAAAGAGCTCAGTAGCATGAATGGTCCAGAAATAATAACCACTAACATATTATCATCACCATGATCAAAAAATCACAGACACTGCTCTTTCTTTTCTATGAAATAATGTTCAAAACAATGTCATATATATTTAGTGTCTTCTACATACCTCTTATATAAAAATGTTGAGAATAGATTCAAAATGTAATTTTCCCTGATGTCTCTCAAAAAGAATACAGGAGGGGCGTCCCTGGTGGCACAGGGGGTTAAGTCTCAGCACTATGAAGCTACCCACAGCCATTGCAGCACAAGTTCGATGCCCAGCCAGGGAGATTTCCACATGGTGCAGCAGGCCTCTCCTGTCTTGCCCGCTGCTCCCCTCAGCAGTGTATTTCAGTCAATTCTGCTCCCCAGTCTGTCTCTGGTTAATACTCTCACCATCCCACACCTCTGGCCTACACCTCAGCTCTTGTATGCATAAATAAATAAATCTTTAAAAATAGAAGACAGGAAAGTTTTGGTTAAATATTCCATATCCCAGAAAAAATGTCAACACTACTCCAGAAGGTCTAGAGTATGCTTCGGTTTGCAAAGTGAGTATGCCATAGCTGAGTCTTTGGTTGTCTAATTCACAGAACACATTTTCTATGTGTGAGAAGAAGGTTGAAAAATTAGGAGTGAATGTAGAGCCCTGCCAAGACAGTAAAAGATGAATTTGCTTGTCTAGAAAGGGAGAGGTGGAAAGAAAGCATTATTGGATGAGCAAAGAATTAAACCTGGAGCATATAAAAATGATACATACATATATTACACTAATCTACAGTAAAATAACTGGTGAGAAAATTCTATACCAAATAAAACTGCTTCAACTTCAAATAGAGTGAAAAAAAAAACAAGAAATTTTCCAATGTTTAGATATGGCTAAGACAATTAAAATGTCACTGCATTGTGGAAAAAAACATTCAACTAATACTTTGACAAATTAATATTATAGTATACAAAGTAATTTTATCTTTCAACGGGGGAAATTTATAGAGTGAAATATACAGATCTTATGTGCATAATTCAATATTTTAACAAGTGTATACATCCATGTAACCAATCAAGATACTAAAACATCTCACCATTCAGACTGTTCTCTCTTGGTCTTTTACATTCAATCTCCATTCACAAGCACCAACCCTTCTGATTGCCATTACCATATATTAGGTATGCCAGATCTTGAGAATCTACAGTATATATTTAACAAAAGAATTTTTACATGTGACCTTAAGAGAAACTGAATCAGTTCAAGTAACTGATTGTGACAAATTTGTTATATTATGTGAAATATGATTTTTGACCCAACACAATTATACTTTTATTAATATTTGTTTATGAATTATCCCAAATTATGCCATATTATTCAGTTACTTGCTTTGGGGTAATAATAACAGAAAAAAATGTTAATATGATGTCCCAACTTGTTACAGAAAATTATATTCACTGCTGCAGAATACATAAATCATGGAGACCACTTTCAAAATGATTTAAACTTGTGTAATGCCATAAAAGTCTTTAAGTTGACAAGGAAATTGTTAAACAACCCAAGGAACCTCAAAAGTCAATTATGGGATGACTGTAAAAGCATCAACTAAAAGTATCTAAAGACTTATGAAACTGCCCAACAGGCAAGCTCAAATGAGTGGGGATGGGATAGCACTAGGGATGGAGTAGAGTTGGGATGATAGTGGAGCAGCCAGCAGATTCCATTAAAAAGGAGAAATACAAATTGATGCTGAAAATCCTCAGAGTCCAAGTCTTTCTTTTTGACACCTCACCATATGGCTTTCCCAAAACAATAATACACAGAAATGTTAGCAGAGGAAGGAGGATAAACAGCAAAGACTCTGGGAATTAGAGAGGTATTTGGCAGAAGAGCATTGAATTCAGGAAGTGTGTCAATAATTGTCAGATGTTAATTACAGGGTTCAAACCACAGAAGTAGATATTGGTCATGAAGCAGAGACTAGCCAGTCGTCAAGAATACTGAATTTCCAGCTTCTGGGACAGTGAAACTCACCCTCCACTGTTTTTTTATTCCCATTTATTTTGATTCTTTTGCAATGCTCATGGATTTTATGCATACACCCAGCATGCAACCAGTAAGAAATGCACAGTTTAGCAAAAATTTTAGCATTCTCAGATTTAATGTTTATTCTGTATATTACATTATACACGTTCTCTAGAAATTAAACTTGATTGTCAAATCTGGTACCAATGCTAGCTACCAATACTAGCTACACATTTTGTAGCAGCTATTTCTAAGTCCTGCGGTGTGTGTTTGGGTCATGGCTGTGTGAATAGAGCAGGCAGGGTAGGGGGTTAGAAGAAGTGATGAGGGGTGGAGAGTGGATTAGGCTAAAAGGGTTATTGCTAAACAAGTAACCTAGGGAACCTCATGGGAAGATTAGGACTGTCAAATGTGGTACATAAATTTGGTTTAGTTATACTCAAGAACATTTTAGAATTGCAAAATCTTTACTAGCCTAAACTTCTGTAAGGTAAAAGAGTAACACATCAATAATCTTTGTTTCTAACTCATCATTAATTATATTTACTTCAAAAAATATCACTGTCTGCAAATGTAAGTTAGAACATGAGGTACCCCTTATTCACTTTCTAATTTACATACCTAAGCAAATGTTTGATTTGAATATTAAAAATAATCTCAATACTTATCCACAATACATGTAGATTAAAGACATTTAAAGATCAATTAATATTGTAATTGTCTGAAACTGCATTCTACTTACATCAAATATCTTTGGAAATGTTTTAAATGTACTTACACTGCTCTTCAAGTTTTCCCAGTTAAGAGTCATTTTGGTGATTCTTAGCATGCATTTCTGAAATTAAAAGACAATATTCTATATTCACAAGTTTTATATTCAAGAGAACAGTTAGAATAAACTTTTGTTTAGACAGTCTTTGATCCTTTCTTTTAATTAGCTTTATAGTTCAAAATCCCATTACCAAACATCCCAGAGGTTATTTGTACCCTCCAGCAAAACTACCACATAGAGGAAGATGGAATTTGGAATCTTTTTATCCCATCATTTCTCACATGTAAGGACACTCAAGAGACAGCAAATAAAAGCATTTTGAAATTAAAGCGTTCATTTTAGTAAAGCAAATTTCACTGTCAACTGACATATATTCTCAGTCACACACTCTCACATAACACTTCACTACTTCACTGTTTGTTTGAGAAGGGAAGTCAAGTTTTCACCTTCTTGAAAGCTGAATTGTACACAGCAGGAAAGTTGCTTTCTCTAAAATCACCATGAAACAAAGTTTATAAGAAAGATATTTTCAGAACGTTTAATACATGTTAGCAGAATTTGTGCCCAGATGGAACCATGTTTATTTATTATTAATGGTGTGTACTGCACTGTATCTGACCTCTCCTGTATTAGAAAGAATGTTCTCTGCTCCTCACAACTCTCTTCACCACTTTCAAAGATGTAGCTGATGAGCTGGGTCGGTCTGGAAGAATAGAGTGTACAAAATAGTGCTGCCACTAAAAAGTAGCAGAAATCAATGTGTAAGGGCCACTTTCATCCCAGCTGTGGGAAACTGTTTTAGGAAATTCAGTTAATAAATATATCACACAAAGGTCTTTTTTTAAGATTTTTTAAAAATTTATATATGCATATAAGAACTGGAGTACAGTCCAGAGTTGCAGGGGGTGGAAGGTGAGAGGATTCACCAGAGACAGGGTGGGGAGCAGAACAGGCAGATCTCCTGAAATACACTGCTGAGGGGAGCAGCAGGTGAGACAGGCGAGGTCTGCTGCTCCATACATGGGTTAGTTCCCTGGCCACGGATCAAACTCAGTTCGCAGCAGTGATAATGCTGACACTTAACCCCTTAAACCATCAGAAAGGCCCAATCAAAGGTCTTATTAAAAGGTTAAATATGTCAGAAATATTGGGAAATCTAAACTGAAATTTCATATGACTAGTAATTTTTACTCTGCTACTTTCCACTCTCAGCTTAAGCCCTTAGAGTTAAATAGGGTCTCAGCACCTAAAATAACCATAAAGATGATGATATTGATGGGACCTCTGTTATTGACAAAGATGGCCCTAACTGATTTTAAAGGAAATTTGTTCTGTTATGCATCAGTATGTGTGTGTGTGTGTGTGTGTGTGCACGCGCACGCGCACATGTGCACATGTGTATGCATGTGGAAACAGGGTTAAATGAACACATAAAGTTACAAATAAATATTGCTAAAAAAACAAATTCTCACGTGGGTTGGTTCACTTTGTACATTAAAGACTTGGCTGAAATGTTCATGTAGAATGTATCTAGTCCAGAATTCTAGAAATGATGGTGACTCTCTCTTGGAACCTTATGAATAAATCAAAGGAATCACTGACAAAAAACAAATCCAAATTATAAAATCAGGAAAATAGCATTTTACTGTGCTGTTCATCTGAGAACATATATATAAAACAATCCCTGAAAAATCTACAGTAGAGTTCTGATATCAGCTTACAGTTGCTTTTCACTACAAACCTGGTGAAAAATTTTACATGATGTGGCTAAATGAATAACCTCCCGTCTGGTCCAGGTTGTAATTCTTTTTTCAAGGTTTAGTTAACCCTCTTCTATGCACCACATGAATTGTAGCAGAACAGTCCCTGCTTTCTATCAAGCCTTCAGTTTCAGAGCTTGTTTACGAACTTGTTCAAAGTTCACCTTAGTACAGCTTTATCACTTGATTTTCAATCAGTCTAACTTCCTCCTTTTGGCCTTAAACAAAAATACCCGTTTTCACTCCATGACCAGGACATCAGCTCAGCTGCTCTGTTCTCTGCCTAGATGTGGAAATGGGGAGGGTTGCATTCCACTTCCTTTGTCAGGAGAGTAACTTTCTGATTGGGAAGTTCATACAGAAATGTTAATATTCTATTCTGACCTCTCAAGTTGACCTTCATATCACTTATAAACACACCACATGGGGCCAAATAATAACCTCAAGAGAAATAGTGGTTTTTCTTAGAAAATTATGTCTCAGCAGCCATTTTTCATTACCAAAAATAGATCACTTAAATAGACATTTATATGTTATGTGATTTAGGTAAATGCCAGTAGCAAAATGAAAGCTGGGTTTGAAAGGATGCATCTAAAGTATTTTATCTTGGTAGCTCTTTTGCCCTATGCTAATATGATTTTATAAAAATCCACTAATTAGATATAGAGTTAAAACCATTAGTGGTATTTATAAAGTTAAAATAAAAAAGTGATGTTCAATGAGACCATCCTGGGAGAATTTCTGACACTATTCCTAGCTTTACTACGAAGACAAAGTGTAAAGTTAGTCAGCATACAAAATATTTATTTGATATTTTGTGTTGTGGTGAGAGCTATTTTTACTATAGTTTTGTTAGCCAATATAAAGAAATGACAGTAAGATTAAATTATGCCAAATTCATTTGCACACATGAGTACTGCAACCCTTCTGCTTCAACCATGAGTCAGAGCAGGCTCCCAATTGCTACATTTCTAAACTAATGTGTTACCAAATGAACACACTCGTGTTCATATTTTATGAGCTGTACTGTAAAAAAATCCTATAGGTCAACTTAAATTCATAATCCAACAGATCTGGTACCACTAAACATGCTATTACTTCTTACAAAAGCTAGTTCCCTGATAATGCAAATTCCCCAATAGTTCAAAAGGTCAACAAATTTTTAAGTTTGCTAGTGATGCTGTAACACTTTTATGGTATAGTAGTTTTAGAACCTTATTTAGAAGAAATCATGCATATATTGGTCAAAACAAAGTTTGAAATAAATACAAAATATACAAAAGATAGCAGGGAAATCAGAAAAACTCCAATCCTTATGCTTACAACAGAAAGGCATTATTATTGAGATTCCCCACAATGAACGTGATAGTGAAGAAGACACAACACCTTAACAAAAGGAGGGAATCCATAGTAAGCAGCCAATATATTAAGCATGTTATGTAGAAACTAAATGCACTGGACAAACTAAACTTAACTTAATAAAACTGAGTAATGACGTTAAGAAACCATCACTTTGATAACCACTTTTAAAATCCAATGATGGACATTTTAAGAATTTTTCATAACTGAGAAGAAAAATGTTTGGAAAGACAACTCAAAAAAAAAAAAAAAAGACTAATGCCAGTATTTGTTTTCTGATTGTTTGATGCTTTTGTAAAAACCAAATTCAGTTATCTTTGGAAGGAAAATTTCTAAAATAGATCAAATAATGATGACCCAGAATATCAAATCAGCTGTATATCTAAAAGAAATATCATTCTCTAAAAGATGTATTATTGAATGTCAGTGTTAAACATTTTAATATACTTCTATTCTATTCTATTACTTGGTTCCTTTTCATTGAAGAAAACAGTTGGAGGCTAAGTTGATATTTAGTTGATCTTTGATTAAGTATGATTGAAATCTTTTTTCACATTGATAAAATAAATTACTTATATAGTTGACTTATTTAGTAGATAAAATGGGACCAAACAAAAATAAAAAGCACGTGCTAAAATAGTTTTGCATTTCTCCTCGCGTTATAACATATACTAAATGTTAGCAGTGACAGTGGTGAGAAGTGGTCATACTTTAGGATATATTTTCAAGGTAGTGCTGATTGAACTTAAGACCAGGAGCAGGAGATGCAGCAGCTGTACCAACAGGTGCACAGGCTCTCAAACCACAGTGTTCTCATTGAGATGCAGCACAACAAAAGGCAGCTCCAGGAGAACTTGCAGGAGGGGATGCTTCAGAGCAAGGGAACTCAGAACACTCAGGCAATCTTCAGACAGAATGTTTACTTTCTTGGCATTTCTTGACCTTGAACATAAAGAAGACTCCTAAGAAGAGACTGCCTTTCTGAACAAACTTCACAGTGATGAAACTCATGAACTGCAAGGTCAGATTCGGGAGCAGGGTGGCTACCCTGAGTGGCACAAGGCAGCAGAATGAAAGTATGACTGTCAGGAACCTTGAGAGGTTGAAGAATGATACATGTCCTATATTGCTGATCTGTGTAAGCTGTTAACCTATTTGAAAGAATGATGCTTATAACAGGGGAAGCAAGACTCAAAAGAGTATGGGAGGCAGGTCTAGTCCTTCACCTTCAAGTGTCTGGAGCTAAAAATACTTGAAATGGAAAAGAACTTGACAGCAGAAGCTGATAACTCCTGAGACACTATTGACTTCCTGCAGAATAAGCCTCAGAACAGAAAGGAAGAAGTGGCCTACACAATGTTAGCATGGCCCTTGATTTTCAAATAGCCTCTAGAAATCATGGAGAAAAAGATCTCTCTGCTTCTTCCAAACATCTCTTCTCTGAACCTGAGAGAAATCATTTTGGATTCACTCCTTCTGGCTGACAGTGACTCAAAAGGGACACTTTTGATTGAGAAGGTTGACTCTAGACAGAGAGGGGTTATTACCAAAACTTCCTGGCATCAGGATAATCCTAGTTTAAAAAAAAATACTGGCCTAGTGCAACAACATATTTCCAGCAAGAATAAAAAATAAATCCATATCTTAAAGAAACAGGCTTTATGCAATTTTTCATGGCACTAGATTGAAACAAAATCTAAAAGATCTAGAAAAAAACTTTACAACATAATCTGGTTTATAAGAAGTCTTGTGCTGTACTAACTTACAAAATATTTTTAATGACATTAATAGTATTTTCCCCCAAATATCTGACCCATTGTTTCTACTGTAACAGATCTTTGGAGCAAACCAACAATAGCAACTTTGAAAGTCTAATTGGAAAGGGATGAAGAGAGACTAGAGGGTAAAACAAAGAGGGGAGAGGAAGAATAGATCCGAGTTTTGAGCAATTTTGTTATTAAGTAGAAAACACCAACACAGCAGCTGGAGGAAAATGAGGGGTTGAAATGAGTTTTATTTTGTTTTTTAAAGATGAGTGACATTGAGATATGTGTAGGCTAATCCAGTAGAGAGGGTAAGACTAGTAATGCAGGTAAAAAGATCATGGGTAAGATGATCTCAATGGCAAAGCCTTTGAGGAGAAAGGGGCTGATCATTTTGTAACAAAACTAGATAGGGCTCGTTTTACACACAGATGCTTCCACAGGAAGAGACCCTTCCAGGCATCACCGCCCCTCGTGTTGTGGAGTGGTGGGTGCGCTGTGGTTGAGGCTCCGGGCCTCAGGGAGGAGCTGACCTGAGGAGCAGAAGCACTTTCTCTTTCCTAGCAGGATAGAGGGCTGAGTAGATACAAATGCAAGTTTTCAGAGCTGGAAATATAAGACATTGTTTTTGTCAGATTACATTTGTTTTCCCTGTAATAAGTCACCATATGAATGTTAAGAGAGAAGAGTTCATGAATTTGTGGAGAAAAACTTGAAGGTGAATTTATTCCAAAAGTGTAGTGATGTTCTGGAAGTGCTGAGTGTTCCTTCAAGATTTAAATTAAGTTTGGTTTGAGCTCTTGTATGCTTTGCTTTAGTCAAGTTTGCTGCTCAGATGCAATCAGAAAATAAACAGAAAAATGTGTTTCAGTGGCACTGATTTCTGTCAGAAGGATATATGTCTGGCCTACAGAACCTATGGGAAGTAGAAAAAAAGTGAGATGATGAAAAATGCTGAATATTTGATAATTGACTATTTTTTTCTCAGCTGTTACACATGTATTTTCTAAAAATACTAGAAACTTGGCTCAGATATGAAAAATAAACAATCTTGTACACATGACCTTGAATCTTATTCTAATTCAGACTTCGACTCAAATTATTTGAGTGTAGACTTTGGATATCAAGATAAATAGCTTATAAAGTTTGTGCTGAACCACTGAGAACAAACAGCATGCAGATTAATTAAAGAGTGCATTTACAAGTAGATCCGTTTAAGCAATCAAAAGTGGAAGGAAGAAGTTAAAAGAATGCCAAAAAATATAATACAAAAGCAATTAAAGCAGTCTCAATAAGGGAGAAAAGGAGACACAGGCTATGTCTAAATAATGCCAAAACAAGCAGTTGATTAGTGAAACATCTAGTCAATCAGCTGAATGTTTTACCTACAGCAACTGACCTGACTGATTTTTCACTGCATTGACTGGATGAAGTGGTAGTTTTAAAGCAAACTGACAAACACATAATGAAAGGGACAGAAAGAAGAAAAAAGGATGTATTTGGAAAAGAGACTTCTAAGGCTTCTAAGTGATGGGTGATAAGATTAAGTTGGAAATTTTTTTTAAAAGTGGTTTTGGGAAGGAATTTAGTTGTATGATTTGAATTTGAAATATAAAAAATAGTATCTAAGTTTCCAAAACTATGGCAGTATTTTTGTGACACAATGGAAATATTTTAAGATTAAAAAGATAATGTTATAGAAAAGCTGAGCTTTTTCTCTTCTGTAATGAATCTTGCTTCATTTATTACCAGGACCTTACTAAAATGTAAATTATCCTCACAGAGTTATAATTCTACTTACTATTACAATGGTGTTCATTTTCCCACCTTTCCTACTTTTTTCCATTTTTTAATACAGATGTTTGTGCTACACTAATACTCACTATGCAACTATATTAACACAACCTCAGAATTCATATATATAGATATAATTTTATACTATTTATTCATAAATTCTAAATATAATTTCTATTTTGTAAAATGTTATACAGGAAGACAGCCTACCAATGGCATCGGATTTTAAAAAATCAACTAAAATCTTCAAATGGCAAGATTACCCCTGAGAGAGTAGTTTTTGTTTACAGAGTCTTATTAT
The DNA here is from genome assembly GCA_004024925.1 of Scalopus aquaticus. Lineage (NCBI taxonomy): Eukaryota > Metazoa > Chordata > Mammalia > Eulipotyphla > Talpidae > Scalopus > Scalopus aquaticus. Next base: position 14,018 of record PVIJ01001860.1, read on the forward strand.
GCATTTTTCAAAGGTGCATTCTGTTTGGGAAATGTTAAATTACTAAGAACATGCACTGTCCTCCTTCAACTTGTGAATAGCAAGGAGAATGGAGAAAGAAACTCAACACATTACAATACTTGAAAAGAAATAATCCTTATGGCCTCAACATTTACATATAAATGAGGTGTGCACACAAGGGTGGGAGCAAGGAAACAAGTATTTGTCCTTCCATAAATCCATAAATTCTAATATATGAGAACAGAAACTTCATGAATATTAGGTAAGATTTATAGTCACTATAAGAAAATAATCTACCATTCACTAGGCTCTATAGTACAAATGAGATCAACACTGTTGAACTTTCGCTGTTGCTGATTCTGGTGTATCTTTTTGAATATCTTGTCCTAGATTCTCTTAAAAAGGCTCACTTTCAATCATCTCATAGTGTCCATTGAATTATAAAGAAGTAATTTGACAAAAGACAGCAAACACAATTCTGAAATATTTTTCTAGTGATCTTTCCCTGGCCTTTGCCTGCCGACGTCCCATTCTATGGGGTTCTGAGGCAGTGTCTGTATGGGGCCCAGTGCCTGTCTTCTCTTAGACTGCCCTACTCTGTAAGCAGGATTCTTTTACTCCTGGGAGGCCATGTGGGCTTTTGAAAGACAAACTGAGTTTGATTTTAATCCTGTTCCTGCATTTATTAGTTCTATGATTTTGGAAAAATTGTCTAAATTTTCTGTGTGGATTCAGACAGATGATTAATGGGTTAAATGCAGTAGCATATGCAAAGGATTCAACACTTACATAAATTTGCTTACTGTTTTTACTTTGCATCATGAGATCACAACAGACTCTAAAGTCTATTATACAAAGTAATCACTAAAATGTAAGCTGTTAAGTCAAATGTAAATCAATGACTAAACTTGTTGACATGTCTCTTTTGGGCAACAAAAAGTATGAAAACTTTTCGATCACACTTTTTCTAATAACAGAAAGTTTAGGTGCTCAAGGATGGGATATTAAAAACAATAAATTTTTCTAAAATTATGTAACCACTGAAAAGAAAAGAACCATGGACTTGGTCAGAATAAGAAAAGCTACTAGATATATTTGCACAAGGTCTCCTATACAATGACAGATACCGCAGCCACACTCAATGCTAACCACATAAACAAAGACTAGAGATATTTGAGGGAGACTTCTAGAACTATATACATATATAATTGAACTCCAGTGAAAGTGATCATCTAATTTCCCAGTTAAGCACATGTTTATGCAACAGATTGTTAGTCTGTCTCTATTTGCAGTAGGAGAGAAGTATAGTGCAGGTAGAGAATTTGATATTAAGGCAGAGTGGAGAGGCAGGGCAGTATATAGAAAGAACTGCAGAGACACAGCCTGCACATCTCATGTTTTTGGGTAGCACTAAATGTGTGCCTCATGGTGATAAAATGGACAGTATGGAAGGTAAGAAATTGTTTGGAAGAAGCCAAGCAAGGAAAAAATGTCTCTTGTCTTTTAGATGAAGAATTTCCGAAAGGTACCTCCCAAAAACCAACTCCTGAGTCACTTAAGAGATCACCATTTAAATGCCTACTAGAGAGAAGGGACAGGAAATCAAGAGGGGAATTTTTTTTTCTTTTTTCTCAACTATTACTCTCTATGCTTGGATAAAATGGACCCAGAAGTGAGAGAAAAGGATGAAATAAAGAATAGCTGTCACTGTGACCATTACAGGTCTTTGGCTTAGGGTCAAGATTGAATTTAAGTAGGAAAGGGTATACATTTTAAGTTTTAAACTAGATTAAATTGGACTAGATTAGGTTTTTAATACTTTAAAATGGCCAGAAATCTATGGGATTCAATCAGGATGTCACTGAGAATAAAGAATATTTGCTTTCTGATTAGTCAAGGACAACAATTGGACAAGACAGAATACCACTTCATGTTTCTGCTCTCAAATTTAGATTGTTACATAATAAAAATATTTTATTGCAAATATTTGGGTCCATATTTCTTTTGTAAAATCTTGGTACAATATTTTCACTGGAATTATTGATATATAAAATATAATTTTCTCATAAAAAGGTCCATTTGAAATCCTTTATTTATTCAGCAACCGATATTTATTGAGTGCCTACTAATATATGCCAGTCATATTTGAGAGCTTGATATATCATGGGGGATAGATTCTTGTCAAGAAGATGTAGTACATATACACTGTGGAATAATACTCACTGATCAAAAATGATAAACTCATGCCATTTGTAGCAACAAAGATGGAACTGGAAGGGACAATTCTAAGGGAAGTGAGCCACAAGAAAAATAAATACATCATGTTTTCACTTACATGTGAATTCTAGAGAAACCAAACAAAGAATCAGACAAAGGCAAACTTATGACTGACCCTTGAAAGCTAAATATAGATCTGAGACACTCAGGAGGGTAGAGTGGAGGAGGGGGAGTAGAGAACAGAGTGGGAGGAGAGCCCAGTGGAGTGGAGTGGAGGACGGTGGGCACTTGGGTGGTGGGAAACTATGGTGACCACACCTGAGGGGAGAAATCCTATTTTGTGAAAAAATAAACAAGGATGTTTATAAAAATGATAATAAAATAAAATATATTTAAAGGTCCAGTAGAGATTACAGACATGCAGTTGAATATGAAATCTGGAGTTTGAGAAAGACACTGTGCTAGAGATAAAATATTGGGACTTGTCATCCCAACATAGAGGATATGTAAAACCATGGAACTGGGTGGGTTTACAAAGACAATGAGGAGAGGTCAAAGGCTAAGCCTGGAGCACTGAAAAATGAAGAAATCAGAGAAAAGAAAAAGCCTCAAAAAAAAAAAAGTCAATGATGAGGAAAGATGAATCTGATGCAATGAACCACACTTGAGAAAGTACTGTAACTTATAAAATAATGATTTAAAATGTATTTAAAATACATTTAAAATAGAAAAACTAGGAGTGAAAGATATAGATTTGCTTTTTTGGGATAGTACTCTAATGTAAATAAAAAATTAGCTGGGAAAGTATGGTTTTTTACCCAAACATAGCATGTGATTGTTTTATATGATTTTATCGAGTGCTATTACTAATAGTCTGAATAATCACAATAATTTCCAGTGAGTTAAGATGTTTAGGCTTCATTACAAAAGTTAGGAGGGAAAACCCAACACATGCTTTCAAGAAAGAAAAATAAGTTTTTCAAGCATCTGTGACTAAAAGTCATGAATCATAATCACAAATAAACAATATAACTCTAGACTTGGGCTAAAAAACCAATCTGCACAGACACGAAAGAGGAATTCAAGGCAAGAGGAATTCTACCCAAGGAACCTGAAAAATCATTTAATAAGCGTATGTACTATATGGTATATCATGTACTAGGCAACAAAATTTTAGCTAATCAACACCAAAACTTTCTAAAATTTGTTATATACTACTTATTTTACAAATACATTGAAAAGCAAAGTAACTTTTGAAGCAACTACAATTAAAATGGCACATTTTGGATTTAAACACAAAGCACCCAAAGCTCTGATTTTGAGGACCATGTTTTTAATTATTTTGCCACTGCACCTCAGTTTAAGCTTGAAAAAGAAATCTTTTAAAAGTACTCGTTAAAAGTGGGCCTCCCTGGTGACCTAGGGGGTAAGTCTCAGCACTATCACCATTACAATCCACTGACATGGCCTAAGCTTGATCCCTGGCCAGGGAGGTAACCCACATATAGCGCAGCAGACCTCTCCTATCTCACCTGGTGCTACCCTTAGCAGTGTATTTCAGTAAATCTGCTTGCTCTGTTCCCCATTGTTTCTCTGGTGAATCCTCTCACTCCCCACACTTCTGGCCTATATCTGAGGTCTACACACACAAAAAAAAAATCTTAAAAAAAATAATAGTATTTGTTAAAAATCGATATTAAGAATTAGGAAAATCCTGCTTTCTCAGTGTGTATGTGAACTCCAGCACACTATAGAAATATGTCAAGCATCCAGATAAATAAAATTCATATATAAAAATAGCGCAATTTCATAGATGTCCACTTTTATTCAAAAAGTTAGAATTTAATAGTCAAGCTATTTTAACTTCTGCCAAGGAAACAACAGTTTCCTATTTTCTATGTTCGTCTGGGTTTCTATATGAAAGACCAGAGAATAAATGCCTATGCAGAGTATAACTGCAGTAATTGGTAGTTTGAGTTATAAATTAATCCAATGTTCTTCATGTTACAGTCCAATGAACAGGACTAGCATTAACTTGAGTTGGAAAATTCAGATTAGACTAACACCTCACTAGGCTGTGGGATAACAACTAAAGTCCCTAAACTTGATAAATATATATGGTGGTTTCTCTTGGTTAGCAGAATTCTATGCAGTGAGAGGAGAGAGGGGAAGAGAGGGAGACAGAGAACCATCAGTAAATGCTACTTATTATTATTTAATTTTTTACATGATTGTCTAATTTTTGGGCAGTATTTGATTTCTCCTCTCAGGTGTAGACTCCACAGTTCTTCCACCACTATAGCACCCATAATCCATCACCCCCATCCTATATGCTCTCCTTATGGTCATTATTATTTTGTTAATTTTTTCATTAAAAGAAATTGGCTCCTATAAACTACAACTTCCTATTCTCCATAAGACATCTTATTCATAACGATGACAATACATTAAATTCCATTTCCCACCACAGTAGTTTCCAGAATAACAGCAAACAATAAAATTTCAATTTTTCTGGATTTTATACTCTATAGTTGCCTAAAGATTTCATGTGTACATATTTATGTGCAATATATATTTAGGCATATATATGGTATACATATGGTATATACCTATGTGGTATGTGTATCTGCAAATAATATATGATTTATATAACATTTGCAACCAAGGAACAAGGATTGGTAGTTAAAAACAGAATACCCTAAGTGGAGGACTATGGTTGTTTTAGTAGTGAGAGAATTATGGTGACCACACATAAGGAAAGAAATCCTACACTATCAAAAATTAACAAGTATATAAAAAACAATAGTCATTTAAAAAAATGCCTGGAGCATAAGTGTAAAATGTGGAAAAAATAAACATGATAAAGAGGGGAACTCAGAACAATCTGTGATCATCAAGTATTGTTAACAAAATTGTGGTTGGTCTTGAGGCTACCCACTCCGTGATTGATTGTAACAAGGCCTACATAACTATCCCAACCACAACTTCAGAGTTAGGACAAAGCAGCATTTCTCATTCTTTATAGTATGTGTGTAGATGCTCATGTAAAATATGAGTATTATTATTGAACAGATGCAAATGAGTCCACACTTTGCTCAAGAAGATCCTTAGCAATAGCTGGGTAAAACCATTACATCTACTGAACAGTCAAGCTTCAGTCAGTCAAGAGGTGTAAATTCTAGAAATCTCTCTGTGCAACATCATACCTACATCTAATACAACACTGTACACTTAAACATTTTTCAAATGGTACATCTCATGTTAAATGTTCTTACTACAATAAAAATTATATCATATCTAAAATCCTAACATATACCTCTTGAAGGAAAATAGAATGTACAATACTTATAATCTCTTTACTGCTTTCTTTTCTCCTTTATCTTATGATATTAGAAGACTAAGACAATACTTATCGCTCCACTGATCTTCTACATTATCTGAATCTTCCCCATGAATATATATATATATATATATATATATATATATATATATATATATATATATATATATATATATTCTTCCCCATGGGGGAAGACTAGCAAGAACAGCAAGATACTTTGTGATTTTGAATTTTTTTTCCCTAAAACATTAGGTCAAATCCAGATCTTATAACTTTTAGTGTACAATGCTTTGCTAATATGTGTGTGTGTATATATATATATATATATATATATATATATATATATATATATTCTTCCCCATGAATATATATATATATATTCATACCTTTCATGTGCTGCTTCTTTTCCTAGAAAGTCTCTTTTCTAATTGGCTACCAGTCTTGAAGAAATACTGCAAGAATAACGAAAGTAAGGGAAATTAATAATTTCTTCTTAATAATTTTATCTTTCACCCACATTTTCTATTGTAACTCATATTAATTTTATTATTATATGAACATTTCATAGACTCAGATAAATTATCATCTCCTCCATGAAGTATACAATCCTGTCGCCCTTATTATAGTACTTAGCACTTTTCTGCCATGTTTAATTGCTAATATACATATCTGTATCTATATATGATTGACGTAAAATTGCATTTGAACATTTATAGGCATCAAGTGTGTGCAGTTATAAATCAATCAACAATTATATATATTATGTTCACCACTAAAAGTTCAATTCCATCCTTCATCATACAGTTAGCCCCACTCACTGATTTGCCACCACTCTTTCGTCTTCCTCTTTGGTAGTCCCTAGTTTGGTCTAACAGTCTGAAAGTTTATTTTCATTTAGTTCATTAATTTTTTGTTTGTTTCTTTATGTATATGAGTAAACCATGCATCTTTTATCTTTTTCTGTCTGACTTATTTCACTAAGCATAATGCCCTCTAGATCTATGAAGTGGAAATAAAATTTCAGTTATGAAAACTGAGTAAGTCCTATAGATCTGCCGTACATTATGTGAATAATACTCTGGCTGTCTTAGAATTTTTAGGGCAGATGTTAAATATTTTTACCACAGTGAAAGAAAGAAATCTACATTCTAAGTTATGTATAGAATCTTTGCCTATACTTAAAGATCATTATTAACAGTTCATTTAAATGATGTTTTTTCCTATTACCACACTGTTAAGCTAGAGCGGTAAACCAATGGTTCACTTTATATTAATAATTTACAAGGTTAGTGAAGTAAAACATGATGCTGAAAGTGATTATCAGAACTAAGTAACAGGTTGTGGCCAAAAATGTATGTTAAGCTAATCTTTAGTCCATTAAGCATTTAATTTATAATTTTTGTTGGCCTTATGATTATAATTAAGTGTATTATCTAAATATTCTTATTCATATTTTAAGTTTCTTGAAGGAAGTTTTTTTTATTTCAAAGGCATGTTTGACTATTGTCTAGCAAACACTTTTATAAATATGCATTGATATAGTTACCTAATAAATAGTCCCAAGTCTTACATGCAGGATGTAAAAGAATGCTAAGTCACTAATTGTTTGGACCATCAACTCTGCTGTATATTTTATTTTATTTTTTTTTCCATTTTTTTTATTGTTATTTGTGTCTTTTACATTTTGTATTCCCCTTGGGCAGCCCACATTCAAAAAAAAAACATTTTTAAAATATTTGAAAGTAAAGATTTTACCTCCTAATTATTTTAGAAATTAGAATCACTAATTTAGAAATGATCATTTGGACTACAACGTGTTCCTAACCTGGAGATTGTTGGCACTACCAGAGTTTTCAGAAATATGCTCTTGATCTAAATAATGAATCTGTGGCAGAGAACTGGACTATGATATAAGCAAAAATTTTCTGACCTTTGGTTCCCTGTCTTCTGCTCTGCTGGTGAACCCTTGTTTTTCTACAAAATAAAAGCTCATTACTCCCTAAGGTCTCATTTCCCTTTTGAAATAGGGCAAACTTAAAAAAGAAAAAGTAGATTATACAAACTGTCCAAATTTTTGCCACAAATTTAGTTGATAAAGTTTGAGAGTTGTGTAGCAAAGCTTGAATATCTCCTCCAAAGTAAATAAAATTGAAAGCCTTGCTTCTCAACCATTAGTGCACACAGATCACCTGGGGATCTTTGTACAGGCAGATTCTAATTAATTAACTCTGGGATAGAAGCTCAACTACTTCCCCCCCCCCCCTTTCTAAACAAGTTCCCAGATGATGCTGACAATGTTGATTTTTGAAAAATTTTCTGATTTAAAAAAATAATAGCATAGTGGGTATCAATTAATGTTCATAGATTTTAATCAAATAAAAATGACCCTCATAACATTTAAAAATTATATAACTCATACCATTCTGTGGTTTGAGAACAATAGAAAATAGAATATATGACTCACAAATAACTTTTATATTTTATTTGTGAATGTATTTGCTTAATCCAACTTTCTTCTCAGTTTTGGTATATTTTTTAGTGTTGAAAGAGCTCAAGCAAGGCTATAGTGAGGCTAGAGCCACCCAAAAGGACAGTGGCCAGGAGAGGACAGGTCACTGTTAGTGGGTTCCTCACCCGAGTGCACAATTTTAAGACCGCTCAGGGAACAACAATGGGGTTTATTTAACAAACAAGGGAAACTCCCCCAGAGTTTGGACACCCCCAGTCCACAGTGTCCAAAAGTCCTAAACAAAAGGCTGCTCATTCAAGATGGCGCCATCCTATCAACGAGTGCCTGGAGCTCGTGGGACGCCAGCAAGCAGCCAGCGAGGGTCCAACTCACCGCAGCTGGAGGTGCTCACAGGCAGGGCTGCTGAGATGGTGCTCCGGCAGCCCACAGCAACAGTCCCTGCACCAGCCGTCAGTGCAGCCGTCAGTGGAGGCAGCAACACCAGGAGGTGCCAGATGACCAGGAGTGGTTAACAGCTCTGTTTCTGGACACAGAGTGCCGGTCACCCATCAACTGTGCCGGATGGCACTTGGCAGTATCGATATCACCGGATTACAGCTCTTTGTGAGTTGTTAGCCCACAGCAACAACAAACAGCTGTTTGAGGCACCAGGCCTAGGGCCTTTGGTGCTCCTTTCAGGTGGCATCAGAGGCAGGGCTAGAGGATAGCAGCAGCTCCGCCTCTGCATAGTGCAACGGCTTCTCTGAGATTTTCAGTTTCTTTTCTTTCTTCCTTATAGGTCCGAAACAGAGTCTCTAGAACAGAGTGAGTGAGAATCAGGAACAGAGTGAGGGAGAGCCTCAAGCTGGCTCTTCTCCTGCTTTGTATCTTTTCAGGGCTTCCCCCACAACATGTTTGATTGGTCCGTTTTAATCCTATGGCTGATTGGACCATAGCAATCAGCTTGTAGCTCACACCTGATTGGTCTGTTCTATGCGTCAGATTTCTCTACTGTCTGAAGCTGGAGGGAGGCATAGCATCGGAACTCACTCAGTGGGGCCCCAGGCTTCTCCCTGCAGCCCTGTGGCTGCATGGTAGGAGAACCACAGCTGCCTGCCATCATTGCCAGCCTCTGTCTGCAGCCTTCCCCGGTGGGGCTACTGGTGGCTGGTGGTAAAATACCTGTCACCCATTGCCACTTGCACTGCCTTCAAGCAGTGCTCTGGGGCCAAGCGCTAGAGCCCTGGGCAGGGGTGGAAGGTGGTGCCCAGTTCAGGGTGAGTCGTAGTTTGTCCAGATAAAAATTTTTCCATAAAACCCACTGTCCACATATAAGTCTCACTTGTTCTTCTTGAAGGAATAGGCTTAAAACTGGTCCTGCTGGTAGGCTTACTACCTGGGAAGCTGATGTTTAATGCATTCAGTCCAACAGGTTTGATTTCATTTTATTATTGCAGCTATTTAGTCTCTTCTAGTAGGAAAAATTTAATCTCTTCTAGTACAAATCCAGTCTTGTAAAGCAGGGAGCTTGAAGTTATAAAAAGAATGAAAGTAATAAAACAAGCTTTTATCTATAAGATCAAAGAAGACAAATCATGACTATCTCAATAGATACACATGATTATATCCCACACTTATTACTTAAAAATATGCTCAGCAAACTATAAATAAAAGGAACTTAATCTAAAAAACCTGTATCTAGCATTATACTTAATGGAGAAATGTTGAATATTTACTCCAAAATTAGAGACAATGCAAGAACGACACACCATTTTTTATTTTTAATGACATAGCATTATTTTACATCCTTGTTTGCTTTTTCACAATATAGGATTTCTCCCTCAGGTGGGATCATTATAGGTTTCCTGTCACCAAAGCACCCATAGTCCTCCACCACAGTGCATTGTGCACTCCCCCTTCCCTCCTGGATGTCTCAGATCTATGGTCAGCTTTCAAAGGTTGGCTTTAAAGTCTGTCTCTGTCTGATCCTTTGTTTGGTTTCTCTATATTCCACATATAATTGAAACCATCCAGTTTTTATCTTTTTCCTCTGACTCACTTCCCTTAGGATCCATTCACTTTGCTGCAAATGGCAGACATTTCTCTTTTTTGATCACTGAGTTGTATTCCATTGTATATCTATGTATTACATCTTCATTTAGGTTCCATACTTTGGCTATTGTAAATATGTTGCTATAAACATAAGAGTGCAGTTTTCCTTCTGAATAAGTGTTTTTGGTGTTCTTTGGGTAGATACCTAGGAGTGGAATTGCTGGGTCATATGGTAGATCCAATTTTAGTTTTTTCAGGAATCTCAGGAATCATAACAACCAAAAATTAAAAAAAGACTAGCCACCATATAACAAGATATGAAAAATTTGTGAATAGACACTTCATACAAAAAGAGGAATTACAAAAGGTCAATAAACATACATGTAGAGACCCAACATTGTTAGCCACCAGGTAACCGCAACTAAAACCACATTTGGTCATTACTACATGCTCAAGAGAATGACTAAAAAAAATTAAATAACTAAAAAAAATTTGTAACCAAAGACATTCAGTTGCAAATACAAAAGAAGCTACAGACCTCTATATTTCTAGTCCCCCACTGGCAGGAGTATAAAGCTTTATAACCACTGTAGAAAAATGGCACTTTCTTAAAGTTAAGTATACAACTACTCCATAACTCAACAATTTTACAACTTTATACTTGGCTATGAAGAGTGTAAGTGAAATGAAAAAAAAAACATACATCGAAACTTGCACCAGAATGTTCCCAGTTTATTAATATCAACAAAAAATGGAGACAACCCAAATGTCGATCAAAGGAGGATGACTAAACAAATGTATATTAGTATAATGGAATCCACTCAGCAATTAAAAGCAACAAACTGTTGATACATGAATGAATCTCAAAATTATTATGCTTAAGAAAGAAGCCAGAGTACACACTGTATGATGCCATTTTTATGAAGTCCAAAAATAGCCATAACTAATTTATGGGTTATTATTCTAACAAACTAATTCTATTTATTATTCTAATAGAAATTAGAATATTTTTTCCTCTAGTGGGGAGGAGCAAAGAATGAAAAGGGATACTAGGAATATTCTAAAGTGATGGCAAAATTCTGCATTTCAGTTGGTGTGCTGGTTACGTGAGTATATACATTGTCAAGCTCACTGAATTCTCTAGCTACACTTAAGATCTGTGCATTTTACTGTACAATTATTCATTAGCTGTTAAAAATGAATTTAAAACCTTAGGATGGCAAAGAGGAGCTTCTTGCACCTGGTGATTTTTTTTTCTCCAGAAGTGGTAAAATTGGCAGCTGTACACCCTTGTGGAGAATTTTGGAAAGCCTAGGAAGCCTATAACTCAGTGGTTCTTAAATTGAGTGTACATTGGAATCCTCTAGGGAGTCTTAAAGATCAGTGGTGTCTGGGTCTCAACCCCAGAGATTCTGATTTAATTGGTTTTGGGGGTGGCCTAGGCATCAGGATTTGTAAAAGCTCCCCAGGTAATTCTAATGTGCAGCCAAGATCAGGAATCACTACTAAAATTGTTACTGGAAACATGCCTTTTGCTTCATGTAAACATTTCCAAACAGATGACAATATTCTTTGTCATACCAAAGTCATATAGACCACGTCAATTGGCATATACCTGTATCACATCACCACCTCATTATGCTTCCCCTGTTCCTGGAGAGACAAAATAAAATATAATAAAATAAATTGTAAACAAAAAAGAGATAGCACTTCATTTAATATCAATACATTGGAATCTACTGGCCTAGGTTTTGTTCCTTAACATGTGCTTCGATAGCATCCTAATTTTTTCAATTTATAGCACTTATGAGACTTGATATGTCTCTTCTAATACCATGAAACTTAAAAAAAAAAAAGCAAAAGCCATGTCTTTCTTTTTTTCCATTCTGTCCTCAACACTTGACATGTTATGGAGCCTCAATACATCTATGTTGAGTGAAAATAACCTCCATCTCAACTGACACTAAGTTACCCATTGGAATGATGAGTGCTCCTCTCATCTCCTGCTGATGATACAAGAGAAAATAAAGAAATGACTTCTCCCAACTTCTCAGGTCCATAGTAAAGAAACAACAGTAATTTGTTTCTTCATCTGTGTAAGACTCTTAGGGATATGTCAACCAGTGCTATGATAAGTACTCATGACTGAGTAGAAAGAAAAAGACTGTGAGGTCTGTGCAAAGGGCAATGAAAAAGGTGGATTGTTTGGACTACTGTTAATCATGCTTTACAATGAGGCTAGTATTTACTCTGAGGCTAGTATTGTCAGGTCTACAAGCAACTCAATTTCCAGAAACCTAGGCATGAGGGTCATTCTGAGATACTATAAATTGTCTAAGATCAGCACAGCACATCAAACTTTCAGGAGAGAGCACTTGCAGCAGGCAGCATAATTTAATGCCAGCAAATAGAAATGTCTAGGACAGTTTAACACTCTTTAACCTTCACCTCATTAGACAGCTGTCCTGTCATTTATTGTTCTTTCTATTTTATTGGTGTTACATTATTAGTGATAACTAAAAAATGGGTGCTGATGTTTCACCAGGTGCTAACTCCTAATCAGGCACACTGGGACAAAGCCACTGCAACATTATGAGTAGAATGCTCCAAGAATAAACCCTGGGGCACATTTCCCCTGGCAAGAAGTGCAAATGTTTACAGCTTCTCAGCTCTTCCCATACTGCACACTGTGGATGCTTTGACACTAGTAATCATGACTGCTGAATGAAATACCAGGCTTAGGCCAACCCTTCTCTCCCATACCCTCCCCAGCCAAACGACTGCAGAGAAATTGAAATTATCATTTCAGACCACACCAAGTCTTTCCTTTCATGCAAACTAATGTCTTAATAGTAGATTATTAAAACCAGCTCCTCCAAAGAAATGTCAGAATGCTTCACATGTTATTTATTATTGATGGTTTCAGTTAGTTTCTTGGCACTTTCTGGAGTCAACATATATCTTCTTAGAAATAACTATGTGAATTCAAGTGCTGGTTATTTCTAAAACTAAACTCTAGACTGCAGTGATAGATGATTTTTCAGGGGGTTGTAAATGTGTTTTGATTTTAGGGCAACTGTAAAGTAATGAGCAATTTCAGAAGCTTTACATATGTTTTACTGGATAAAATACAAAGAAAATCATCCATTTTTTCCTAATATATATAGTACATACTGTGGTCTGGTTCTATCCCAAGAAAAAGAAAGGTGAAATAATTTATAAGTCAAGAAAGACTCGTAAGAGTGAGGAAGGCATTCAGTGTCTGTTTATAAGACGTATATTGAAATATCCAAAATATAATGGTTAGAATAGCATGAAAGCAGGGACCATGTTTTTCTAAACATAAGAGTAATATTTTTGCTTTAAATCCATCATCACATAAAACATAATGAAATTTTAAGCAATAATAACACCTTGGTAAATGGCATTATTATTGTTATTGAGAAGCAGACTGAAGCAGTTAGGAGACTGTTGGCTGACCTGAGACATTTTCTATGTAAAATGTAAACTTGGAGGTTGTGACCAAATTAAATTTAATATGACGAAACTATTTTAATAGAAGGTGAATACTTCTGAGCCAGATTCTAGCTTGCACTGTTAATCCAATTGTGTTACTATTTATTGCTGCATAACAAATTACCCTAAAACTTAGTAGCTTAAAAATAAGAAATATTTATTAGCTCAGTTTCTATGTGTCAGAATCAAGAAGTGGCTTACCTGTGTTTCTGATGCAGGGTCTTTTATTCTCATGAGGCTGCAGTCAAGATGTCAGTCATCTGAAGGTTTGACTGAGGCTAAGGTAGCTCTTATGCCTGGCAAGTAGTTTTGATCATTGGCAGAACCTCAGTTTCTCACCATATAAACCGCTTCTTGAAAAGAAATATCAGGGCCTCCTGGTGGTGTGGCGGGTTGACTGCAGCACTATGAAGCTGTCCCAGAGCCACTGCAGCACAAGTTCGATACCTGGCCAGGGAGATTCCCACATGGTACAGCAGACCTTTCCTGCCTCGCCTGCTGCTCCCCTCAGCAGTGTACTTCAGTCGATCTGCCTGTTCTGCTCCCCACTCTGTCTCTGGTGAATCCTCTCACCACCCCACACCTCTGGCCTACACCCCACCTTGTATGCATAAGTAAATCTTTAAAAAAAATAAAAGAAATATCAGAAGCATAGTTAGTTTACAACAGAAGCTTAGGTTTTAATAAGTGATTGTCTGAAGTTTTGTTTTTTTACTACAGTATCTTCAAACATTCCTACCACTATCAGTTTGAACACCATTACATTCTATCCTTTTTGACACTGGTTTCAACTTCATCTGCTATTTCATTGCTATCTTTCCAGCTCTTCTATACTATTGCCCCTGTGCCAGCTACTGTAGCAACTGCCAAAAAATTGCTGATACCAACACCGAAGAAGGGGGTTTCTTATCTTCACACTGACCTCTGAGTATTCCCTACACCTATGCTCCCACATGCACCCCTGGCTACTATCACACTTCTATTGCAGACATTTTTCTAAAAACAAGCTATGGTCTCAACAGACTGGTGCCCTATACATGTTGCATAAACCAAGCCATGTTGAATTCAACAAAACACAATCCTTTTGTATGTTGTTATTTTAATGTTATCCCAAGGAAAAAAAATAGCTAAGAGAAATGAGAGTAAAACAAATCAGCCACTTTAAAAAGAGAAAAGATTATTTTTTTCTACAAAAAGCCAGACACAGAAGTCACATAATCACTTATTTTGAGTAACTCAGTTGGGCCTTACATCGTAGATTATCATCACTCAATCTCAATAATTCTTGACAAGAACAGAATTGACAAGAAAACTACAATTATGCTTTGTGACCATGTATCTTAAGGATGATTTCACCTAATTGTGAAATTAGGAAGAAGAAGTAATTATTGCTTCAGACAAATCTATAAAGGATTGGATCAGTGCTAAGATAAAGAGTACTAAATTTTGGGAGTTGATTTTCAAGTTTAACCTCTGAATCTGTTGCAGTTTGTTCCTTAACAGAGTAAACTAGTTACTAACCAGACTCAGCAATGAATCCTGAAGAATAAAAAGCACCTTTTGGTTGACAAAGTTTATTATGAATTCAGTATCATCCACCCTTTAAATAAAAAAATTCCAACACCTGGGCAAACACCCAAGTGCTCTTTAAGTTAATGTCTTAATTTAGCTAAGTTAGATGTTATATATAATGAAAACTAGCAGCCCACCAAATAATTTTACTTCATAGACATATCTAATAAGTGGAGGAAGGAATTTTTGTTTTTTATGACCCAAAGTTTCCATTCAATGTCTCAGGCACGGCTACTTCACCACGTACAAAAGATGACTAGGAAGAACAAGACTCTCATAAAACAGTATAATATCAGAGTAAGTTTTTCCTTCATGAGTAGTGATATTCAGGTCATATGCCTGCCAAAACCCATTCATTTTGGAAACATTTTTCTCCTGTGTTCTCTTAACATGCACCAAACAAAATATAAGTTTGCCATAAACAGGATAACCCCAGCGGTCTAATATATAACAAACACAGAAAAAAACTTCTCCCCACATTGCATTATTGGTGTTCATGGTCTTAAACCAAACTCAGTACCCATCAGCCTTATTAAAACAAACAAACAAAAACATTTAACAGGGCATCAGGAAAATTTCAAGACTGAACATTTCTATGACTACTTGAAATTTTTTAAATTAGTGCTATAACATTCTTACAATGCACATGGTATTGATGTTGTGGGACATGGGGCTTCCAATGATTTCCCAGAAAAGCAGGTATTCCCTTGTATGATGATGCTGAACGTTTCACTGTGCTGGATATTTTGGTGGTGGGTGTGGTGCAGTAACAAACTCTAATGGGGCACAGCCCTCTATCTTTGAATCACAGACAATATTGTAATCCAATGCTTCCCTCAGAAAAAAAGTTAGAACCACCTTGAATGAAAAAAATAATAATTTTTAAATGGTAAAAAATAAATACAGACTCTCAGGAAAAGTTTTCAAGGTGAGTCATGTTCAGTTGCTAAAACTGACATTGAAATAATTTTCTTCTCACAAACACCATGCAAGAATGGAGAACTTTGTACATAGAAGGCAAGTCCCAGGAACGCTAGAAGAAATTAGCTGGCAGAAAAAAAAAAATCAAAGACTATTATTTTCTTAAGGAACTGTTGTTTTAAGCATTAATTGATAATGTTAAATACATAGTTATGTATCAAGAACACACACAGTAGGAATGTAGTAAATGAGTGTTTTATTCACTTAAATATATTAAGTTTAAAATAATATATATTGAAACTGCATCTTTTTCCTAGTTAAAAGTCAATGACCCTTTAATTTTAAATAGCATATATAACAGAGACTCTCACTCAATTGCTTCTCCCAACAAAGCAAAGCATAGTCATGTGATATGTCTATGGTAGCTATAAGGTTGATGTGTAAATTATTTAAAACATTGTTCATTTAAGTCTGTAAATTCCAGTGTGAAATAAAATAGTTTGTTTTAATCCCAGAACCCCCAAATGTACAAAACAACATGAGGGCTTAAAAAATAATTTTCAGGATGAAAATGATAAAGTAAGAAAAATAATGTACCATGTCAGCTTTACCCCAGAGGATAAAATCTTTATTTAATTTTAGAGCACCCCATCAACTTTAAATACGTCTCAGGGAAAATTCAATGAAATTATGGAAAGGCAACCATTCCAAAGAGTTTTAGAAGAGTAAAATAATGATTTTAGTTGACAGTTTCTTTTATCTCAGAAAATCAGTTTTTAAACAGTACATACATCAGGAAATACTTTATTCCAAGTTATTTTGTGTTTTAGCTAAGTACATTGTTTTGTACTTGTCATATGAAATAATACTGTCTTTGGAAAAAATCTGTTATATTTTGAACAATAACATCATACTTCCAGTGAGATGATCTTTTGATATAAATCTTCAGATTTCTGTTATTGAAAACCCAATGGCTCATTCTAACTCAAATAAAGCATCCATAAAATCATCCATGATACATGTCAGATATCAAACACATGTGTTAAATCATACTATTTAATGTCAGAATGTGTAAGCCTTAATTTGAAATTATACTTAGTTCAAGATATAGCATCAGAGCAAGTTCAAAGTGGTTTACTTAACTATCTTCCATAAATGAAAAGACTATTTTTGAAAAAGTCACAGTGAAGTCTCAGGGAAAATGCTTAGAAAGGAAGGCGATATGATGAGTTTCTCATCCTGGTGAACTAAATCTGCAAGAGCCTGGAGAAAGGGAAATTGACTTGGGTTACATGAGAAAATTGGGTCAAGTACAAGAAATAATTACCTAACAGTAAACATCATAAGACCATTGAATTGTTATTGTGGGTCGCTAGTGTATTCCTTCAAGCTTAATAAGAATTTATAGATCAAATTATTTCTGGGTTGGTAGTATCATCTTACATGATAAAAATTAAGATTATCTAACATAAATATTTACAGAGTATTCACAACAAAGGAATTTGAGAAAGAACTGTGAAGTCATTTTCAGTCACAAATATATAGAGTTACAGTTAGTTATAGTTATAGTTATAGTTACATAGTTATAGTTACAGTGATTTTTCCTTTGGTTGGGTTAAACCTTGCCTCTGGGCTACATAGCATGCAGCACACTTCTCTATCACTGCCCTTACCAAACATCTAATAATTTACTCAGTTACTCACCTGGCTGTGAAACTAGACTCCGAGCTTCTTAAAGTGTGCAACTGTGCCTCATTTGTCTTTTATCCCTAATGATTGTGACTTACTACAGATTTCAGCAGTTACTGAGTCAAGCTAAGCACAAAAGGTGTAAGTGGGAAATAATGTATCTATCTCCCAAACATCTGTAGCTTCCTTCTGAAATATGGTTCCCAGATATTCCTGGGGCTTCCTCTCACATAAATCAGAGATACATAGAGTCTTCCCTAATCAAATTCATATGAAAAGGTTCAATTGAAACCATTACTATCTCTTTATTCTAGTTTCTCTCATTCATAACATTTATTGTACACTTTATATTTGTTTACTGTCTATTTCCACCTATCAAAATTATAATCCATAAAAAAGCAGACTTTGCCAGTAACTAGAATACTGCCCAATATGTAGTAAGTGCATAATAAATAAATTTAATTAAGTAATCTTTGAGAATATTAACTGTATTAATATTGTTCTATTAAATGAAGTATGCATTCTAAATTATGAGATTAAGTTACACTTCCAAGAGATTCAGTAACGCTATTTTTTATGTTAAATTAACAAATATGTGTCTGATTCAGAAGGGGAGGGAGAGGGATCAGAACAGGGGAGGGAAGAGCACAAGAGACTATGGTGATGGTTCATGGGTGATTTGATGGTAGGTATTCTATGGGGATTACATCTGAGAGGTACAATTACATCAAAAAAATACATATATAAATAAAATAATAAATATGAGGCTGACATTTTATTTTTTTCGATCAACCCTCACATAAAGGTTTCTCATAATATGCTAAATTAATATGAGTTATTAGGATAAGACTACTTTGATCATCACAAAAAATGACTTTTTAGTCACATTCAAATAAAAGGGACATCTTGACTTATATTAGTTTCATCATCTAAACTAAAAGGTCATGTGAAAATACAGACTTACACATGTGTGCATGCATCTTTTATATCTATAGATGAGAGAGAGAGATAGAAGACTTAAATATCTTCCTCTTATTGGGCTTCTATCTCTGCAGTGACAATATGGGAAAGAGAAGAACATATGTATCTCAGTTAAAATACAGATCTCAAAACTTTGAAATAATAGTATAAATTTTGTACATTCCAGAAAAGGCAGAGCTTAATTTATATTTGTCGAAGGTAATTTTTACTCTCAGGACTTGGTAATTGTTATTGCTGCCTGCAAGTGTCATATAATTACTGGAAACCTTCACAAGATTTTACCTAATTTATTTATTCCCATAATTAAATTTTCTATTGAAATTCTTGAGGTTTTGCTATCAGTTGCCAGTTTCAGTAACACAATACTGGCAAGCAAACACAACTAATTTTAAAGTAATTACCACCCTCTTACAAAACAGAAAAATATAAGAACATGAGGTAGATTAACTCCTGAAACTCACTTTTCATGTCAGAAACCTGGACTCTGCATGTTTAAACACAAAGACTAATGTGCATGGATCTCCAGACATTGTTAAATGACACTAAACTTCTGGTTCTGGGAGCAACATTAGCTCAAGTGTTATGAGAAGATTAAAAGCACTATGTGAGGAATGAAACAACTCATAGATTCTAGATTACAGATAATTTTCCTCTGGATCATTATTTTAAAATTTAGAGAAGTTTGGAAATACTTTATCCCCCAATGAAAGCTAAAAGAAGAAAAAAAAAATCTTATGAGAAAATGGAATGGAAAAAACCCTTTATATTTGTCTAAGTAATTTGATTACTTTGGAACTCATGTTGTGGAATAAAAAGTAATAAAACAATTAAAGGTACAGCTGTTCTGACCATACAGATCTTAGATTGGATTCTTACAAGCTGGATCAGAAAAAAAAACAAAGATTCTGTTGAATAAGCTTCTTGCTTCATTTCATTCTCTTTGATGTCATTCTTCCCTATGTAGATTAGTTCTTCATTTTCCATTCCAGCCTATTCAAAATCACTCCTACCTAATTTTTCAGCATAGAAAATAGAAAATATTTCTATTTTCTGTAGTCTCAACTCATTCAAATACCATTTCTTCCAAATCTTGATATACTTAGCTACTTTTTTTTCCAGTGTGACTTCCTCAACATGAATTAACTCTCTCTCTCTCTTTCTCTCTTTCGTTGGGCTCTAAATATTAAAAAAAAAAAAAATACACTCAACTAATTTAAATGTCCCTTCACTCTCAAGACAGAAATCACAAGAAAGTCACAACAAAGGGAATTTTATATAATTGAAACCATTTCCCTTTTTAATATACCTAATTCATTCATGCATCCATTTAAGAAATGTCCTCCCTGTACTAGGGTCTCTTTTTGGCACTCTTAAGCATATGAACACATGAAAGGTCTGCTTTCTCAAGGTCAAAGTTTAAAATTGTATAGGAGAGAAAAATTCTCAAAAATTTACCTAAAATGCTGTGACAGATAAGTTTTATAAATTGGTACAAGCTAATTTAAAAAAAAAAAAAAAGATACTGAGGAAAGAGCACTTTATTCCAGCTGAAGAAGGGGTGGACTTTTACTTTTGCCTTTAGAGAGTTACACTTTTTTCAAAAAAAAAAAAAAGATTTATTTATTTATGCATACAAGAGCTGGAGTGTAGGCCAGAGGCATGAGGTGGTGAGACGATTCACCAGAGACAGAGTGGGGAGCAGAACAGGCGGATCCACATGAAATACCCTGCTGAGGGGAGCAGTGGGCGAGGCAAGAGAGGTCTGCTGCGCCATATGGGAAGCTCCCTGGCCGGGGATTGGAATTGAACTGGTGCTGCAGTGGCTGCTGATAGCTTCATAGTGCTGAGACTTAACCTCTTGCACCACCAGGGATGCCACCAGAGTAACACATTTTTTAAAATTGAAATCAAATATATATTTTTTTTATTCAGTAGGAATTTGTACTTTATTTTTAATTTTTTTATTGAAGTACCATTGGTTTACATCTTTGTTAGCATTGAGAAGATATAGGATCTACCCCTTCAGGTGTCGTTACCCAAACATACCATTACCAAAGCACCCATAGTCCTCCACCTTAGTCCACTGTGAGAGGCTGGACTTTTTAACAGGGGACTTCACTCACTGAGAGATATATGCAAACCAGAGAGTAGAGGTAAGAAATTGTCAATTTAAGACACAAAGAAGGGTGACTAATCCATAAGCACTCAGGCCTGTGTCATGATCTACAGAGATTGAATAAAAAGGAAGGAATAGTCTCTCTTTTTTTTCTGTTTTTCCAAATAGTCTAGGATTTAGCATAGAATAGTGGTGCTCAAACTTTTTTGTTTACAAACTCAAAAACAATATTGAAAACTAGCTATCCCATCAAAAAATTTTTAAGTTAACATCTAAAGTAGCTGTTATAAATTTAAATAATTGCAACAAGTACCATTTCTGGAGTATGGGGCAGGACTACGGATGTCTTGGTGGTGGAAGTGACATATATCTGAAGAAATGTGACCCTAAAGTTCTCCAACATGTAGTGTTGTACAGCAATGACACATTAATAACAAATATGATTTTTGAATAATTACATATGCTGACTTTTAAAATAAAGTTGTTACATTACACTTTTATAAATCAAAATTTTATTATTTTTATTTTTATAATTTTTATTGTTAACACTGGTTTACAATGCTGTATATTAATTCACATATATATTTATGTATATAGGGGTCTACCTCTCAGGTATAGGCTAATTTCCAAATGGTTCTTTCACATGTACACTTATTTTCTGTTAACTAAACTTGAGTAAGAGCTTCTTTAAATTTTAGTGTTAGCATTTTGCCTTGCATTTATATCAATTTACTTCCACAACATAATTTTGCCTCATATAGTTGGATACTTGAAAGTCTTTTATTGCTATAACACTTGAACAACAAAAAATATGCATAAGTAGAAAAAATGGCACCCAGTCCCCTTGTTCTTAAAGTATCTAGGGTTAAAATTAAATGTTCTATAGTGAGTTATTAGTGACAATAGTATACAGAATTTTTCAAAATAGCATATCGAGCTTACAAATTTTAATAAATAATCATTAAACATAAAAGTAAATCTTTTTTGGAAATTTTCAATATGATGAGTGAGATAGGTTTTTTCCATTGGTTTCTTATTACAGAATGTGATAGGTAACATGGTAACATGAAACAGAGTATGTCACCAATTCTATACAATTTTTTACCTTTATTAATATAGCAATAGGAAAAGTTGTTCATAAAATAAGGCTATGGGAATGGAAAAGTTGTTTTCATAAAACTGACACCAAATTCTTTGAACTCTGTCAGCACTTCCAGCCAAAATTCACATGGTGATCTATCATCAAAAAGTATTTTTAATGATCTACCAACTGACAAGAAGATTAGGTTTTTCTTCAATTTTGATGAAAAAATAGGAAACCACCTGCCTTGAAAGAAGATGGGAGCGATCTAATCATATAAAAAGTCCTGTGACAGCCCACAAAAATTAAAGAGCAGTATGCAAAGGATACAGTCATTCTTGTGTATTCCAAGTTGAAAGAACATTCTCCCATCTCCTTCACTCGCACAAATACTGCCAGCTGAAGCAATAACAACAGCAGGAGCAGCATGACCATTTACAAGAATAAGTGATAGAAACACGTAACTAAATGCTTCAATTTAATAGGGACTAAATACTGTATTAAAGCAATTTTATTGTTTACAAGATAAAGCTGCTGTTGTATTGGAAGAAGGAAACACAATTCTTTATGTAAGTGTTTACACTGACATGAAAATATATCTTCATAACTTTTTTTTTTTTAATTTCAGTTATCTTTCATTTAGCCATGTCTTTCCAGGACAACATAATCACAGAACTACACATTTTAAAGAAAAGGTGGTTTGCAATGTACAAACAAGATTCCTTCGTGAAATTTATTCTTCCCTTCAGAACTACCAAGGGAACTGAAAGTAAAAGCAAACCAAAAGTCACATAGTTGAGTTGAGCCAAATTAATTCGGAGATGTGCTCCAAACTTCGAGCTGACAAATTTTAAGTGAACCATGTTTAAAAGTTGGCCAACTACCTCTGCTTCTCATCCAAATAGAGAACAATGAAATTTGACTAGGACCAGTAGTTGCACACACTCTTTTTTTTTTTTTCTTGACTAATTCAGGCTAGTTTCCCACCACTTTACCTCAGAATGATTCATTTTATTAAGAATTAAAATGTAGCACTCGTATTCAAGCACATTTTATAATATTTTAAGATATGAAACAAGGTCTCCCTAGAAAGAATAAAATGAATGTAGACAAATTTTACTTCTGAGAATGATAACAAAACATGTGGAAGAGGAATGAAATGATGGTGAAGAAAGGTGGCAGTATGCAGACTGATTTACATTTCCTTCTACGCCAGTGTGCTAAACTTTCCAATTAAGGGCCCTCTGTGGTGCATTCCAACTGAGCGCTCCCAAGTCTACCAACATTATCAACTTTATTGAATTTTCTTTGTGGAAAACTAGCAGGATTTCCATTGTTGACTCATCTATAACTCTCAGTAAATTATAATATCCAAGATCAAGGAAATGAAGGATAAAAAGTAATAATCCATTTATATTAATTAACTTTTATGAAGTCCATATTTTAAGAAATTGAAACTTTTCATCTGTACCAAAAAGAAACACGTAATTAATAATTTGTGGCAGAAAGAGTAGACTGTCTCTTTCATTATCTCCTGCACATTTTGTAACTATTCAATTTCTCAAGTAAAAGGAAAGGCAAAAAAAGGAAAAGTGATACATTGTCCTCCCAATACTGCATACATGTAACACAACATACATATGTACAGACACAAAATAGAGTATCATGACTCAGATTTGGAGAGATGTTAAACTTGATTTGGTTAATTTTAGAATATTTTACAAAAAACATGAGAATTCACTTTAAAAGTAGGAATTTTGGCACTAGTCAGTGCTATATTTTCAGAAACTCAAGATTGTTGCTCAGGATTATACATAGGAAGATGTTGAATAAATTGATACATAAGGTCTGAGAGTGATATTGGAATAATACACCCCACTTTAATTCCACTTTAATTAATCAGTCTATTCAAGAGGGAATTCTGAAAGAAAAAAATTACCCATACATTCAACCATTATTCATTTGACTTGTTCAAAACTAAAAAAAAAAAAAAAAGAAATACATTTGCTTAAAATTATTTTTAGATTAAATGTAAATTGTTGGAGAACATTCAATAATAGTCTTAAAATACTCAGAAAAATGTAAAACAAATGAATGATCTGTTATAAAATCTACATTAAGTTAGAGATATCTGATATAAAAATGTTGAACAAAAGCATGTATTAGAATAGAACAGAGAGGAACTAAGTTTTGAGCCTAACTTCAGCATAACCTCCAACATATTGCACAATTACATTTTCAAAATACACATGCTTAGAGAAGAAAATAAATATCTGCTAGTCTCTTTAAATGATTACTGTAATTCAAAAAACTTGAAAAAAGATATGGATTTAATTAAGCAAAGCAGTTCTACACATTTGCTGGCTCCACTATCCTCTTTAAGTATCCAAGGTTTTCTTTAATAATGCTTTCAGAAAAAAAATTATTTCATTCTCCATGATAATACATTCAGTATCATGTGTGCATCTTGGTTAGTGTTCTCAAAACATTCAGGCTTGGTGTCCTTCCAAATACTTTGTAAAACCCCACTGCTCCATGACACTGATGGATTTTAACACAGGGGCTTAGAGCAAAAGAAAAGTGTAGTTATTGAACACTGCACAGAGTTTTCAAGGTAATCCAAATGAAAGCCTTAAACTAACCAATGTGAGATCGTTCCGCATCTTGGAATTATTGCCAAGAGTAAGGCTTAATTTATTTTAATTATATTCATTATTTTATTTAGAATATCTCATCAGTCATAAGATTATAGCAGATAAAAAAACCTCCTATCATTTACCACAGTCATAATTTATGTCTTCAATAATCCAAGTCATGTGAACAAAACACATGCACTAATTGAAAAATAGCTAGGACAATACCATTAAATTTTATGTGGAGTCACTTCTAGCTGATAACATATACTTCATGTATAACTTTAGACTCCCACCAAACCAAAGAGATGTCCCAGCAGGGGATGCTTGCTTAACAGAGAAAAAAGTACTTTAATGACAGCACATAATGTATACCCCATGCTCAGCCCACAGGGAAGTCTGATTTCTTTTAACCTCTTTAGATAACATTCACAGTCAATGGTTTAATTGTTCTTGTATACTTATGAAGAGTCTTCTTTAATTTTTGTGTCCCTTATTGGCCTCATTACAAATTTTTATGTATTTATACCCTATACCTTTATAGAAGTTTTGAGAATTTATATAGTGGACACCTTTTAATATGACTTTAATTCATAACATTACAGTTTTCTATTTATTTTACTTCCTGAGTATTATTCTTTGCTATATATATATATCATCTGTATCTATGTATTGTTAAACTGATCTATTGTTTGCTAAGTAAAAGTAGGACCATCAGACATATCTCTATTCCAGCTGTCAAAGTGAATTTGGTTAGATCATGGTTCTATTTATTAATCAAAGCTAAAGTCTGGGTTGTATTGCGAACAGAGAGGAAATTAGTGATTATATGCTGAGTATATTCCAAATCCAGATAGGTAAACGCAAAATATAATACAGAATTTTGTACTACCATTGGACCATGTCAACTCTGATTTGGGACCTCCTTGAGGACAATTTCCTGATTTTTAAGATAACCAACTTGGAGATGAGGATATCCTCTGTTATTATAAAGCAAAACTATTTATCTGCAGTGAAAACTGGCAAGTAGTAGATCTTTGTGTTTTAGTCCACCCTTGACACTCACCCTACACTTTTTATCTCAGTATTTAGCACTTGTGAAAATACATCATTGACACACCCCTGGTGTGAGTCAAACAGTAGAGAGTTATTTGGCAGCCCTGTGAAAATGAGCTACAAGAAAACTGGAAGAATTTTATCCTTTGTATTTCTTCCAGGACTTTTAGGTGCTTTCTGTTCTGTTCCTTCTCATAGCATTTGCCTTAAACGGAAACAAACATTATGTTTGTTGTGTATTTTGCAGACAGGCTTACTTGATCACTTCACTCAAATCAGAAATACCATGACACATTATTAAGGCTCTTCCTGCTTTTACTACTACATACATTTGAATTCAACAGACATATGATCTTCCAATTTTCAAGTTATATCCTTAAATGTGGCAATTTGCTAAGAACTTAGGATTTATCAAAGGTGGGTCCAGGGTAGAGCTCTCAGTCACATTTTGAATGTGATCTTAGTTGGTGGCAGGGAATGAGCAGGAAAACAAGTAGTGTCTCTGTGGGGAAATGCCAAATTTGGGTGACCTCTTCTCACCATCACACCTGTTGCCAAATTCTATGAACTTTTCTTAGAGTTTATGTGTTGTGGGAATATTCTTTTTCTCATGTACATCATCCTTTAAAGGAAAGAGAAGGGAAAACCAAAGTGAGTTAAGACATGAACAAAACAGATTTGAATACAGTATTTTCTAGGAGACATTGCTTTAAAGAATTGAAAAATTATCTATGTCCTGGTGGGATATTAAATGCAATTCAAAGTAAGTCAGCACTTCCTGAGTTCAAACTATTCTTAGCCCAATCTTCTTGTATGGCTATCTCAAAAGTCCTCATTCTACTAAAACAGACCTTGTCTCGCTTCTTCACCTCAGCTCAGGTTATCTCCCTGACTCTCTCCTTTTCACCCCTCCTCATCACAACACTTCTCGATTTAAAAATAAGTCATGTCCTTCCTTCTTTTCTTTCTGTCTTTTATCTTTCCCTTTTTTGCTTCATAGTGTAATGGATATAATGCTATATCCCAGAGACAAAAATATAATTGATACAGGATTTGCCATTTTCTTTTCCTGACCGGTGACAACTGCCTCTTTGAGATTTTCATAAATTTCCACAGTCATAGATTCCAAGACTAAGCCAAGGCAATGAACCACAGCTATTTGACTCATCACAGGCCTCATACCTTTGTTAAGTATCATTTGTTCTTGACTCTCTATTATGCCCCAAGAATACAGAAATCAATACAATATGTCTTTTCCTTCAAGAAATTCATAGCAGAGGCAGCATTTAAATACAGCAAATGCTATAGAAAATTATATAGAAAACAAATCAGGATTATGCATGGAATTTTTGAAGATGACCACTTGATCTAAATCTTTAGTAGTAATACATGTTTAACTTGAAAAGGATGAATTGAGTGAAGGAGAATATACTGAATGAGAGCATTATCTACAAAGGTGACATCATGAACAAATGCACTGTGAAAGGAAAAAAAAAATATCATGGTAGAGGTAGACAACTGCAAGCAGTTTAGTGTTACTAGCACAGCTCACACATTGGTAATCCCAAACCAATCTTACTTTGAAGACTTAACACAAATAAATTTAACTTAACACAAATAAGGCAATGAAACTATGCTTTAAGTTAACTATCAAAGCCCTGAAAACAAGTATTTGCAAGCCTAAAATTTTAAGGCAGGAAATGCACACAATGAGACTGGAATGACTGGGAAAAGCCAGATTGCAGAGGGTCTAGAAAATATGATAATACTGGCTGGGCAATGCAGAGTGACTTTAGAAAGGAAAGTGATTTATACAGAATAGACAGATCACTTTGCCAACAATATAGAAGACAAACTTAAAGCTCAGCTTATTTTGCCTAGAACAGAAGAGAAACATGAACTAAGACATGAATTAAGGTAGTGAAAGAAGAGATGGCGATGAATCTAGAAATTCAAAGAAGGGTTAAATTTGGCAGAACATGGGTGAAGAAGCCTGAGCAAAGGATAGCCAGTGGGAAGAGAGAATAGGACAATATTCGGCAGGTAGTTTGCATAAACAGGCTCATTAACAAGGATGAAAAAGATTATACAAGATAAGCAAGCAAGGGGTTAATAGTGCAAACTTTAATGGTAGAAGCTAGAGAACGTTTCTAGGCATCACTCCTTTGTGCATTACCAAAGTCACTAACTTCTAACTTTCTGTTTTCATCACTTTTTCACCAGTTGTTACATGTGAACCTTACTTAAGCTTTGCATTTGACTTACTGTCTAATTGCCAGTTTGAATCTTGGTCACTATTTCCACTCAAATTAGCATATACAAACACATTCAATTACAGGGCAATCTCTTCAGAATATAACCAAACATAGCATTCCAGAAACTCTCACCAGATAAATTAAAATCAACTTAATATTTGAATAATTACTATATAAGGCTTTGGTAAATAACCTCCACAACTGTCATATACTATTTTATATAAGAAATACATAGTAACACAAATTTAATGTAATATTACAGTTCCTATAAAATGTGATAATGATTGTGAAAATAATTATCACATTTGAATGATATTACCATTCCATTAAAGAACTTGTTATGGTGTTAAAACAGAAAGTCAAATAGTTTCCATTTTATACTGAGATTTTTAACCCTGCCCCCCCAAAATTAAAGGGAGGTATTCACAAGTTCATGTGGAATATAGCTCCATTTAACCATTACAAAGTTCATGGAGAGTACAGGAAGTGAACTACTTATTGCTTACATTGTAAGGAACACTTGATGTTCTCAGCCCCCTCCCAGAGAGATGGCTAAGCTTCAGGGAAAAGGAAATAAGGCAGATATATCTAATACTAATTAGCTTGTTCTATATAAACACTTTATACTGAGAAAACCCCTTGTCATTTGAATTTCGGGACATTTAAAATCTATGATCCTTATTAAAGGAGATGACATTTGTCAAATAGCACTGCTTGATTTGTCTTTTCAATATGAATTCTCCTGTGCTGGGCTTTATGATTTCTTATTTATGTACCACTCCTAATAAGTAATTATTATTTATACTACATATGTAAAGTTAGATGAAACCATCATTAATGTTCAATTTTTTGAAAGACAATGATCTCTGTAAATTCCAGCCAGTTCCAACTTCAATCAGAAAGTAGAGGTATACTCCTCATTTTGCTAAATAGGCTTATCTTTCAGTGAAAAGTGGAGAAATGGCGATTAGTGTGACCTATATAACATCAAATTACATAGCACCAAATTATACAGTCAGAGGAAAGATAAACTTCTGAGGGCAGCAGAAACAGCTTTTTTCCTTTCACAGAAAGTTCTAACAACTTAATGATAATTAATTTATTTATAAACTGTTGATATAACTTCATGTTTCTCTCAAAGTACTAAACATCTCTTGAGATAGTCATTCAAGCTTATGTGTCAGTAATTTCAACTACTGTCCTTATCTAAATCTAAGCAGTGTCTTTACAAACTTGATCCTAAAATCTGTGAACGCTGGGCAGCCCTTGTCTAGTTACATGACTCTCAGTTTCCAGGTCAAGTCAGAAAATTTGACAAGAACAAGCCTCTCTGTGTTTCTTTCATTTCTGGCAAGTACTTAGGAGAAAAAAAAAAAAAGAAAAACTTATGATTAGAGTTCCTTTGAACCCCAATATGATCTGGGGCCCTGCTTGAGTGAAAGTGGCTTTGGGTGATGATGTCATTTACACATCAATGTCTGTCTCTCCTGTTATCATTGTTCCACAGGGACTGTTTCTGTTAGAACTTCAAAAAGTCCTTCATGACTTACAAGTGCGTGCAAGCTATCAACAGCTAGTTTCCTTGTTTGTCCTTTTCTCCCTTGGCTCTTTTTCTTTTCTTGATGATTATATTAACACAGACTTGAGCCTACTGGGTAGTTTCGTTCCAATAATGTTAGCACACTCTGCTGTACACTGGTAATATCACAACATGCTCAGTGTTCTCTTTGACATTGTTCTGCGTCTCAACAGATCTCTCTGTCCCAGCTTACTACTTTGGAGCTGATATTCATCCTTCCTTTGCCCCTGGCAACATTTAAATAACCTTATTTGTTGTTCTGACCAAAAGATCATGTTTTATAACTTTCCAATATGATTTTTGTATAGTTTCCCCAACATGAATCATTAGCCTCAGGTATACATTAACAAATAAGTCATTTTAGTCATTTTAACCACTTTATTTTGTCTTCATAATGAGACATATTACCAACTTCCTTTTATTTTCAAATTTCATTTTGTCCAGTTACTTTTTGGATTTCCCACTCTATTCACCCCATATAAGCATTCATTACTAGAAGAATGCCACCACTGGTTGTTTGGTGCTTTAAAATACAATTCTCTCTTAATGTTACATTTTCAAGTCACAATGAGTAATAGCTTAGAAGCTTTGCCTGCTAGGGTATATAAGGAGAAAGTTATGAAACATGATCTTTTGGTCAGAACAACAAATAAGGTTATTTAAATGTTGAAAGATCTTTGTAACAGAAAAATTATGAGTCATTCATTGAGCATCTCCTTTGAATTTTTCAAATATTATCAGGGAATATTGCAAAATAATTCAAATTAAGAATGTGTATCTTTCACTTGAAATCATCATAAATCATTCAAAAATAGATCCAAAAATAAAGTCATTCAGAAATATTGAACAATACTTCAGTCTTTTCTGCACTTCTAAAGACTGTGAGAAAGTGAGAATAATATAGATAAGATGCTATGAAAGAAGGCAGGTCAATGGAACCATTATTCTACATCTCTGAAGTTCCTAGACCTAATATCATCAAGGTCTCATTATAACAGTGACCAAGATCTATGTTTAAAGATCTTGTAATAGATAGACTGTAGTGTAAATCCCTCAAATAAAGTAAACCTATGTAGAACACGAGCTTACATATGTTTTATACTGACTGTTTTCAAAGAACGGACTTCAAGGAATAAATCTCAAACTATTGGTTTGAACATGTAAAATATATAGCTAAACATAATGTATCAAAAATTATTGTATCAAAAATTATATAAAAATATGAATAGTCAATAGCATTGTTGCTAAGCCATCTAATAAGGGCCTCTGTTCTGGATCTAACTACACCAGGTGGCACCAATATGAATAGAAGACAAGGATGTTTAATTTCCTCCCCCTAGAAAATCATTACAGCTCATCTGCTAAGCTTCCTCATTTATATTAGCAAAACACACAGCATTAAAGAATCTCTTCTGTTTGGGAAGTACTAAGAATACGTAAAGTATAATTATGTCAGCAGCATAACCTCAAAATTTAGCATAAATGTTAATAGAACTAGGGATGCTTAAGTGGCTGATATCAAGTCACAATCAAAAGAGACTAATAAGCGCAGCAATACTCTGACCTAATCAGAACTATCTGAGAAAATGTACCTACCAAAGATTGACGATGCCTGGCACAAAATCTGACAAACCCTTCCCCTCCCCATCTAAACAAGCCTCAAAATCATCTTAAACTAAGACACTGTATAAACCTTTGTTTCTTCCTAGTTTGAAAAAATTTTGTGTTAATGAAAGTTTTTTTAATTGTTCTATAAACTTAAAGCTCTTAATTAAAGCACTTAAATCAAATTAAGCAACTGAACTTTGATCTGAATTATGGCTGGGAATATCTCAGGCTCAAGACACAATACAATTTACCTCCCTAGAAAATAATTATAAACTTTTTAACCGACATGATTTACCACTCACCTTTAAACCTAAATGCAAATGTGTATATTCCTTGAAGATTGCAATAGTAAAGTTGTGCAGGAAGAATGACACCTTCTAAAACAAGAGGATGATGGGTAAAGAAATGAGAAAGTTTAATAGGAAGTTAGATATTTCTTAAATCTTCAATGGTACTTTACATTAACAGAATACATTTTGATAAGAATCTTGGCCCCAGGCAAATTGGACCATGAAAAATCAGCTCCCTGAGTGTTCCTGTCAGAGGCTAGTGATGGAGGGATCCCTGTAAATTCTTAATCTGCTTTTTTTTCAGGGCAGGACAATATAGCTCTGCTGAAAGGAAGGTCGAGCTGCTGAACCTCCACAGTAGGTAACCCAGAAAGCAATCAAGCTGAGCTGGCAGGGAGTGGATTCCAACTGAACTCTGTAGTGAGGTCTTTTCTCCCCCTCTGCAGGTACCATACAGAAGGGAAGATTCCTAGGACTTGTGGCTTAATTTCTCTGGCTACCGCACTAATCGCACGCATCCCATAATTACTGTCTTTCTTTCTTCCTCCAGACTGTCATTCTTCTGTCTCTTAGCTCCATCCCACAGGCAGACAGTGTCTATACAAAGGCTGAGCTAGTTAGCCAGCCACCTGAGGGAACTCTGTGCCTCTACCATGCTCCCCATGCCTTTATTTGTTTCTTTTTTCCCCTTCACTTGTCACCCCTCCCTCCCTCCCTACTAAAGAATATTTAATTTGCATTCTTTCCCAGCTAAAGCAGAGTTAAAGGGAATTGCTTCATTAAATGAGACGCCTGTGCAGAAAAGCCTCAGCAATCTGTGAACTAAGTCTGGATTCCTATAGAAATAGCCACAGATATCCCAGGTAGAGCCAAGACTCCACAAAGAGATGCCTTAAGCCGCCTCCAGTGGTGTCAAAGTTGGCATGGCTATGCCTTAAGCATCTTAACAAATATGACCTGTAATTCCTACTCTGGACCCAGCACCAGAGGGTTTTTACTTTGATTTATGGCTTTTCAATAGTTACAAGTGAGGGTCTTGAGAAATCTCTAGTTAAGCTAATCAAGAAGGTATAATAATATATAATAGTAACTATAAAAGTGAATAGAAGTGGGACTTGTATCTTACCTACCACACCTAATTTGTCTTCTTTTGGGTCAAAAACACCTTTTGAGGCTGTGTAAATATCTGAAGAAGCTAACTAAAATATTCAGAAGGCTCTGGCTTGGAGAGTCATATACATCTTTTACTGCCTTTGCTGTGTGTCTTCCTAGGACCCTGGGGGTAGGCGTGCTAAGCACTTATGTAAAAGATTGATTGGTTTCTAGTCCTGGAGCATCTGGAGGCATTGTGGAGACAGTTTATAGTAGCCCTGAAGGTGCAAAGCACCTCGTATCATGCTGAGGTGACCCCATAGTAAAGTGTTAATTGGCTCTGAAGGGAGCCTCATCTGGTCAATCCAGATGGAGATGCAGATTTATCTCCCTAGATTGAAAATACCACAAAAATGCCAAGCCACCTTCTGAGAAGAATGGAATTGATGCTAGGCAGTAACAGATTGTCAATATAATGAAAGGTTAAAGAGCAATCAAATGACTTGTACTTCCTCATTTACTATAATGAACAAAGCTTGAGTGTTCACAGAGCATAAAAGCAATTTAACTTATTTGGTTTGCTTAATTTTGAAAAATATTTTACATGTCCATATCAATCAATTCTTGGATTATAGCCAAATTTGTAAAGTATAGTCAATAATTATAAACAAGTCAGAATGAAAAATTATGTATATAGACATAGTTTAATTCAAACCACACACCACCTATATGCTTTAAGTTTATAATCTAGTGCTGTGTTAGAATACTATATTCCTCAGGAAGATTTATTGGGGTATACTAAATCTGCTCTCTTCTAAAACTAAGTTAAGATTTAAGGAACAATTATTTCTCAATTCTAAATATTACTATTTTCCTGTTAAATATCTACATCTTTAGGTATGACAAATGATGTCATATAACATCTGCCATATCATCATGAACATGAAGTCATTACAACAATGTTTGATAGGTAGTACTTGCTCAGTATATGGAAGTTGTCATCCTTACGTTTCAGAAGAAATTAGAAAATAGCTGACTTTTGAATACGTAAAAATACAACCTCTTCTATAGAAAGCACCCTTCTTCAGTTCCTGAATCTCATCATGATCAGGAGAGAAAGATGATAATTTATATTACATTATTAGTCATTGTACCTAAGTATTTTCTGTAGGTTGATGAAATCTCTAGCCCTATAACCACCTATCAGAGAAGCTATTATTAACTAAGTTCAGCTACCTAAATCTCTAAAATCTGAAAAAAAAATACAACTAAATTAAATGAAAATGTAATAAAATGTTTCAAATATTGATATCTTTAAATAAAGTTGTTATTCTGCATTTAAAGTAACGTTATTTATGACTCTGCATGTATAAATACATGTCTTTTTTACAGTTTAACACTAGGCTGAACACATGGGAAAAGAGCCACAAATTTAATCTTTACTTAGGTGACTTGTGAACAATACTTACAATAGAACAAGCTATACTCAGCTTGTGGAGACAGATGGGATCAGCTACTACAGGGAGAATAGAGACAAGTTGGGACACAAAACCTCTCCTCTCCCTTTGACCCCTTTGATGTTCTCTGCACTCCAGCCTGGATTTGCACAAAGCAAGAGTTGATACAATCATATCTAATATTGCTGCTTCAAATGCTTAAGGAAAGCTAGCAAGGAAATTTTACTCACCTTAATAAAAATTGGGAGGTTCCTCATGTGAAAAGGCAATATGAAAATTTGATCAGTGTGCTTGCTCAACTCAGTGGTTTAATTATTCTGGTTGTTAATAGCAAGAAAATTTAAATGTGTCTTCATTTGACGTGTTTTCTCACTGGACAGCCTCAAAAACAACAGAATGACAGAGGGGCCAATCAAGGCTGCATTTTCTGACACATTTTTTTCCTTCACTTTTAGATAGCAGTTAATTTTAAGACACACACCTTTTTTTCCTCTCCAGAATTAAAAGTATTTTTCATTCAACTAAACTTCCCTGAGGAAATGTATTTAATATCTAAGTGATTTTTCTACATAAATGAAGATTATCTGTTAAAGACAAACCTAACTTAAATCAGTGTTGGTCAACATTTAAAAAAAAAATCTCCAGTAGAATAATGGGATATTTATCATGAGTTTCTTAAGTAATAATAAGATAATGCACACACATAATCAGTCATAGTCCTTATTAAATATTTCTAAATTCGAACTGCATAAATTAAAACCAATTTTCTTAAATAAACAATAGTAAACAAATATTGTATGCTTTATCAAAGACCTGATATTGATTGAGGCAAAATCATAAACATTATATTCCACCATTTTTGGTGAACATTTATTATAGACTCAACAGGCTAATCATGCTAACACACACACAAACCAAAAACAAATTTCACGAGTTACACAAATTTATAATAATGTGCTACTATATATTTAATATTCGGCATTTAGTACATTAAATTATTATTGTTATGTCTGTAAAAAGAAAACACGAGAGAAAGTAACAGTCATTTCAGAACAACATTAGGAAAATTTCATAACAATCACTGCTATGCTTTTACCAAGGATGTGGGTCTAGTTACAGTACTTTTTAAAACAAGTTCTGGAATACATACTTTGTCTTTTAAAATTCTCACAATACATTTCTCTATGTCAAGCACAGACAGTGAAGACAAGGTAATTTTTTCCATCTTCGAAATAAATGCCTTTTTAAATTCTTATGCTGCTATTCAAATACAAACCGCTTTTCCTTTATGCACTTTTATGTACTTTTTGAAAGTGACTGCTGCATGTTAAAAATATTTTCATTCAATTTTATATTATTTGATTACCCCTATTGAATTGCCTTTTATAAGCAACACAAAGGCATATGATATTAAATTTAACAATACAGCCACAAAATCAAATATCTTTGCCTTTTAGTCAAGTGGACTTTGTACAGTTATTTTAAAGAACTATTGAAGTTTGATTATGGTATAACATTCTGAAGTACTGAATTATTATATATAGCTCAACTAAAGCAGACATCCTGCATAATGTATGAAAGACATTAAAGGGAAGTAGGAGATAGGTTTTTGAGTAATATTTGGTTTTTGACATTACTATTCACATCTTTTTTAAATATCACATTTTGTGATTTTGATGGCATAATTTTAGAGTTGATTTCTATGATAGGAAATGAAGGTAAGTGGCGTAAACACATATCTAAAGACACTCAAAGAGACTATTAGGAATCAAGAAGGGAATATACTAACTAATTTAAAACTAGAATTGTTAGGAATCCTTCACAAACTAATTGTCCATCTTCAGAAAACAAATAAGTTAACCACTAAGCTGCCACATGCTGCCAGGCATTGTTTCCAGAAAAAGCCATGAAGGTTTATAACTTCTTACAGAGTCATCAAAATATTGAAATCAAAGTACTGGTGCTATGTACTGAAGAGATATACTGTTATAAGTCTCACATAAGATTCCAGACAACCAAGTATGAAGTTAAAAAACAAATCTGAATACCAGAATAAGCTACATGGATTTAAAAAGACCTCCCTAATCTTTATCTTATTTGAGAGAATAAACCAAGACAGAACTCAAAGAGAAGAAAATTCAGAAGCATCAGTTAAGAGAGACTAATCAAAGTAAAAAAGTTTGAGATTGGAAGAATGTGATGCTTTGACAATGATAAAGAAATTGAGGATCAACAGAGGTAAAGAAATGGACTAACAGAATATTCCTAGCCTCCAGGTATGACAACAGCTTTAGTTGAAATGCTACTAAATATATGTAGAAATGTGAAGATAATACTATAAGAGTTACTATAACTATTTTGATAAGTTTTCAAGAATAGAAGGAATTGTTAGGTCAGGAGCAAAAAAAGGAACTGAACATAATAACAATTGGCTAAGTCTCTGGCTTAATACAAGGTGCTGAAATACAGAGTGAGAGAATTAATCTGGGTTGGTAGGTAATATTTCCATGCCAAAGCCTTTAGTTTCCATGTTTATATGGAAGAGAAGAAGTGACACAGAGAGAATATTTGTAACACGTGAATAAAGGCAGGACCCTTAAAGGGGCACATCGTTGGTATAAAGATAGGTCAGAAAAATCCTCCCCATTTCCAGAGAGATATATTGAGATAGGTGTTTCTGTCAGGATTCTGGGTGACCAAAAGCAAACTAAAAAGAAAGAAAAGTTTAAAGAAAGACAAATACCAGATGGTTTCACTTCTATCTCAAAGATAGAAAATTTTAAAAATTAAAGAAAAATTTCCTCAGAGAATTCTACACCTGTGCCTCATATCAATTTGAACTTCAAAATTATAATCTCTTTATTATCTAGAAAATCCAAGTAGAGGAATAAAGTTTAAAATTCTTTTTGGGCTGATAATAACACTGGGCCACCTGGTAGCATGTAATGTAAGGTCAGAGAGACAAATCATTAGCTCAGGTCACACACAATTCCCATTGATAAAGTCAAGTGAAAATGAGTTCACAATAAAAACTATGAAATACATAAGGAAATAAGTCAGTATGAGTTAGTCAACAGAAAAAATACAAAGAAAAGTGATAAAGATTTAGGGATATAAAGATGGCAAAATAATCATTAGATAGTTATAAAAATATGTTTTAAACAAAGATATAAAGGAATTGAAAAAAAAAGAAAGAAATCACAAGTTTGGTGCACATACCAAACTTCAGAAATAGGAGTAAAAATATGTAAAAAGAACAGGAAATCAACCCTACAAAAGAGAGATACAGCTATTGAAATTTAATAGACAATGTTGAAAAGAGGATTAATGATATGGAAAAGCAGGTCTCAGGAAATTACACAGAATGGAACACAGAAAATATGACACAGTAAACACAGATTTTTTAAAAATATAGAAAATTGATGAAAGGATCAATTTAATGCTGCTAAGATTTACAGGAGAAAAGTAACAAATGACAGGAGAGACACTTGAGACAGATCAGTTTCAAGAAGGATCACAGTTCCAAATGTAATAAATACAACCAAGTTCCTTTCTGGACCTATTGTAATGAAACTGCTGACACTAAAAAGAAAGAGGTCTTAAAACAAACCAAGGATAAAACAAAGATTATCTAAAATAATGGCACTTAAACTAATAACCGATTTCTTGTAGCAGCAATAGAAACAAAAGACAATAGAAAAATAGCTTTAGAGGACTAACAATAAATACCAATCATCCTTAATTTCTGCAACCACATGATTATCACTTACTATTGAAGACAAAACAAAGATATTTCAATAAATCATATGCATGCCATTAATTATGATTACTAAATAACTACTAAAGAAGACACTTCAGGTATAAGGAGAAAATAAAAGAAAGAAGACAAAATACAAAATGAAAAACTAGTATATATCTATAAACAAAGCAATTAAGCAAATAATAAATATTATGAAACAAATATAATCATTTTGTGAGATCCAATAGAATTTAGAGAGATTCAGAGCAGGTTGCTTAACAAGTTTCATGGGTAAAAGAAGAATCACAAATATTCACCCACTCACAAATATATTTGTTTCTCTCCACTTCAGTAACCACTTAAAAACATAATGGGAAATAAGATACCACTCTCAAATTTAACAAAACAATAAACCATATACAAATTAGTCCAGCAAAAATCCCCTTGGAAGAAATTTTTTTAAATATTTTAAATGTCATCGAAGTGGATCTGATAAATGGTGGGATACAGCATTCATACAAAGCTACTTGCAGTTCCTAACCCTCAAACCTGATCCTCTGAAAGGTTTACCTGTTTCGAATCTACTGTACAACATTCAACTGCAGAAACATGACTATAACTACAGTCCTCGATTCAAAATACTAAATATATATATATATATATATATATATATATATATATATATATACATACACACACACTAAATTCATATCTGAATGTAAGTTTGAGGAAAATGGATTTAATTCCCTGCACATATGACTTATTAAATCAGGATCACACTCTGAGTATGTGAAATTTTCCTCTCTTCAATCCAAATTTTCCTAATGCACTGCATCCTTTGAAAAAAAAAATCACAGATAAATCACAATTATTTTATTTCTTTTAATGGACTTTTAAGTTGCTAATAATTTGATTTTTCTTAGACAAAGCAAAATGCTATTTCTATTTGTACACATGTTAAAATTATCTAGTATATTGGGATAGATTTGCAATTGTATAGCAAGGTATATGCACTTTCAACTTTATAATTGCCAATTTGTAAGAAAGTTCATTCTTTATTAACATTTCAAGTTAACAGACCAATTAATTTTGCCAATCATTAAGTGTTTGGCTGATTATAAGTAAAATGGAGTTATATTTTTCATAGAATTATTGACCACCTAGATTATCTCTTTTGTGAATTGCCTGCTCATATCCTTTTAGTTATTTTTTAAAGAACATTTCAATAAGACTTCCGTGTGTGTGTGTATGTATATACATATATACATACACAAATATATTTCTAATCAAAAAAACTAAATAAATAAATAAGAGAAACTATTGACTTATTAAATTTAACTGAATTTTAGGATAAAAGTGTTTTAATTATTAAACAAAGGAGTACTCTTAATACCTTGAACATTCTAAGTTCACTATAAATAAAATCTACAAAATCGATGCTATTTCTATCATTTTCTTAAAGAAAGTGCTAAAAATGATAAACAAGGGGAAGCATAGAGATACCTTAAAAATGAATTTCTGTCAAGTATTTCATTTGATATATCTGGAACAAGATGGAGAAATATGGACTTAGTAATAGTACAGATGGTTAAACTAACTGTATTGGGCTAAACAGTTTTTATTAAGATCGTATGAGTAATGGATTAATGATACCCTGAAAGGAGATCTTTTGCGGTTCCTAATTTATGTTTTTGATCTAGTCCTTTTTATATTCAATAGTATCAATAACCTGGAAAGATAAGGGACATGTGTATCAGTTACAGACATTATAAAAAATGGCAAGAGAATTAATACAGCAAATCATACATATCCAATTTTTCATAATACATTATGTTAGGGGATTCTATAGGGAAGGTTGAGGGGTCGAGTAAAATGCTGAATTAATAAAACCAGAAATAGTCCAAGGACTTTCAAAAATTGAGCTAAATATTTGTGAAGTTAAACAGAGATGTTGTCTCAGACTTAGATTAAAAACAAGTGAGACAAAACAAGTTATAAACAATGAGCTATACTGGTCAACAGCACTTCAGGTGGAAAAACACAGATTTTACCTAACTGAAAGTCTCAAATGACAGAAAAAACCTGTTTCCTTTAAAAAACACCCAATGTAATCCTAGGCTAGATGTACTACATTTATCATTCTGTTCTACTGTGATCATATCCATTTATAAAATTGTTCCATTTTAGTTATTTCTCCTCCTTTTTTAAGTAGAGATGTAGACAATTGGAGCACAGAGAGAAAAAATGACAGAAGTCAATACTTTTCCTCTGAGAAAAGCTAGAGCAACTGTTCCTGTACAATCTAGAGGAGACTCAGATGGCATGTGAAAGCAGTCTGAACAGTAATTAAATCAGTTATTTTTGTCTCAAGAGGACTTAAATATGATCAAATGATGAACAATTATCAGGAGGCAGAATTTAACTCAGATTAGTTTTAGCAGTATAAAAACTAAATTAAATGGGTTAAGGAGTTAGCAGTGATTTTCTATTTCACTGAAAACAGTGCCTAATAAATTGTAATGTCAATCCAATCTGAGTTAGAACAGAGATTTCTATGACAATTCCAACTCTAATATTTTTTATTTTATGATAAACAGAACTTTTTTACTGATTGATGGATTTTTTTTCTTTTTTACTATTTTTTAAGTGGTCAGTATTCATCAGCACAATTTTTATAGTGTAATAGTTAACAGTCTTATGATTTGGTTATCTTTCCAACGTAAAATGTTGTGAGTACGGAAAAATCTTCATCTCTTAACTCTTCAAGAGCAGAACTTTTGTTTTCCCAAGTTTTCCTTCAGTTTTAGTGTGAAAGTACCAGTCTGGTACAATTCTATATATTCAAATTACCCAATTAGAAATGACTTACAAATATTACTATGAACAAGTTATTGCCATGATAAGACAGTCCTTGAATGTTTTTTTTAGTCAATAGAAAAAATAACCTAGGAAGCTAGTCAGTTTAACAAAGCACAATATAAGTAATTGTAGTGTGTGTGAACAAAACAAATCTAAGAAAAATTGTTTAACTTGAAGTCATTTAAAAAGTGGAAGAATTCACATTGAGCAGCGGACAAAAGTTATTGGTGCTAACTGGTCCCACTTTAGAAGTATGTTTTTAATTGTAGTATTACTTGCTTTAGACTAATATTGATGCTAAGATAGTTTAGAATGAAATCATAAAAAAGTAAATTTACAATAACTCAACATTTTATATCATCATTATTACCTATTCTAGTTTACTCACATATCATAGAATCTAAATGACACAAAAGGTAGTCAAGTCAAAATAAGCAAATTTCATATAAGCTTTATTTTCATTGCAATTTTACTTAAAAGTAGTGTTCAATATTTTGAAGGAGGTACTTTTACCCAGGGAGCCACAGTATAATCTTTCTGATTATTATTTCTTTTCTGTGAAGATAGTAGAAATGCATTATTAAACAAAATTCATGACACTTATATCAATTCCTCAAACAAATATTTTCTATTTTGCTGTGGTTTGATCTATGTATATACAGGACCCTGCTTCAATTCAGTTGTTAAGATACAGTTTCAAACTTCACATCATAAAAGCATAAACAGAAATAACAAAGAACTAAAAGAGAAGCACTGCTCAATTTGACACAGTGCCAAAAGCAAAATAAATGATAGTTGACATCTCTGCAGAGAAAATGAAAAAGGCATAAACCCTTTCATACAATAGAAGATTAGAATTATTACTGTGAGCTCAGTCATCTCTAACATGTCAATAATCCCTAAATAAAATATAGTTTTGAATGGTTATTAAAGTTGTTAATACAGATTGAGTTATCTATCAATCAGTTCTCAAATGGTGAGTCATGTTATTTAAGAAGATGGAGGAAAAGATAATTTAGAAACAATCCCCTTTTTTAATAGATTTATTTATTTATGCATATAAGAGCTGGAGTGTAGGCCTGAGGTGTTTGTGTGTATGTAGGGAGGGACCGTGTATGAGAGGATTCACCAGAGACAGACTGGGGAGCAGAACAAGCAGATTGACTGAAATACACTGCTGAGGGGAGCAGCAGGAGAGGTCTGCTTTGCCATGTGGGTTAGCTCCCTGGCCGGGAATTGAATTTGAGCTGCAACAGCTGCCAATAGCTTCATAGCGCTGAAACTTAATCCCTTGTGCCATCAGGGAGGCCTTCTAGAAACATTCTTAATAAAATATCTGTAACAGTAATTTTTTTTTTTTTAATTTTGACTCAGGCATCACCGGTTTGCAACACTGTATGTATTCAGAAGCACAGGATCACACTTTCTCAGATGCATGTCATGACACCTAACCCATAGCCCTCCCCATAGTCCTCTCCATAGTCCATTGTATCCCATCTCTACTGTCTTTTCCTCTCCCCCCTTTGAAGCCTCAGTTTCACAGTCAGATTTCTAGAATTTGTTATTGGTTTGGTTTTTTCTGACTCTTCGTTTTGTTTTCCATGTAACACACATAAGTGAAACCATCTATGTTTGTCTTTCACTTTCCAACTTATTTCATTTAGAATTACCCCCTCTAGTACTATCCATGTTGTCACAAATGGCAAGAGTTCATCTTCTTTTATAGTTGAGTAGTATTCCATTGTATATCCACAACACAAACTGAG
Source organism: Scalopus aquaticus (assembly GCA_004024925.1). Lineage (NCBI taxonomy): Eukaryota > Metazoa > Chordata > Mammalia > Eulipotyphla > Talpidae > Scalopus > Scalopus aquaticus. The sequence goes on from PVIJ01001860.1 coordinate 56,286, forward strand.
GGGAAATATTTGCAATATATAGCTCCTTGACAAAATAAGTATACTGGTATATGTACAGAATGTCTATAAATTAGTAAGTGAACGGTAGACTCAGTAGAGCAAACTGAAGCTAGCGCCATTCAATTCACTGATTTTAATACTAAGCTACATGTGATTGTTGAGATTTTGTTGGTAAAATATAACATATTGATTGTTAATGTACTTGTTGGAAGGCACTCATGTGGCTTTAAAAGATATACTTATTTTTGAGCACATCATGTTTTGCCCTCAGAATAGCTGGACAGAGAAAATCAAGTTTGATTAAATAGATCAAGAAAACTATGGTACCCAATAAAATGCAAGTCAGTATCTATTCTCTAAAGAAGTTTTCTACCACAAAAGAAGTCATTTAAAATTAGGAGAGTTTCCTCCAGCATTTTGGGGTGTTTTAATGAGTACTTTCATAATGCTCATCTTCCCATTCATTTTATGGTATTTGAGGTGACCTATCAATAACAAATTAAATATATTATGAATCTAAAGAAATCTGCAATTCTTAGATTCCCAGCTAAACCTTAGGGCATTATTTATTTAGTTGAATTGACACTCAAAATAACGATCTCCCTGCTCACTAGAAGGCATGAAGGAAGTGAAATAGAGGTATCAGGCAATTTGTCCGTGGCCACCCACAGAGTCAGTATTAGTTAAGAAAGTTTCCCAATCCCCTGCCCATATTCATAGACCACAGATCATGCCTCATAAACCAAAATGATGGAATTAAGTATCATGCGCTAAAAGAATATTTTTATTCACTTGCTACTCTAGAATATCTTATATTATTCCTATTTTGCTTGTGTGTCAATATAGATAAAAGACTTTTTAAAAATAAAAAACAAAGTTAAATAATAAACTGGGTCCTTTTTGCCTGTCCTTTGAGTCTATAAAAATGGTGGGGGAGATGAACGAGGGGACAATAGGGCAAGAAGTATAAGCAGCACTAACTTGTAGACGTTTGGGATGGTCTCCGCTTCACACCCATGGCCTCTGTGCATGGTGGGAGGTCAGTATGATCAGAACATACTTATTTTTATGACATGAAAGCCATATATTAAGTGGTTATGTAAGTAGTTAGGAAAAGCATTGGGGAAATTTTCCCAGGACATTAAGGGAAAAAAGGGTAAAAATAAAATAAAAATGATGGAATCTGGAAGATTTTTCTTAAAATTATAGTGTTCTCAAGTAACAAGTAGAAGATTATGTATTATAGCAAAGATCTGAGAAGAAGTTAAAGATCCAAATATAAACACGTGCTTGCTGAAAAGAAAAGCAATCCAGAAAATGGGATTTGAAAACGTAAGGGTCAGAGTTCTCTTTCTCCCATACTGCCAGTCTATCTTAATAGGCTGAGGAATAATTAGGAGTTAGAACAACACCTTTTAGAGACTGACAGACTAGAACCCAAAAGGGAAAGAGAAAATCTCCCCTATTGTTTGTGGAAGGAAGCAACCAGATGAATAATAATAACTATTAATGTGAGAGGATTTGGGGAAAGGATGATGAAGATGATGTCACTTTAATGGTAGAGCCAAGACACAACAAATCTAAGAGGTGATTGATGTGCATGTAGGAAGTAGGCACAGGTACCCAGGACATCTGGATGGCAGATAAAATTTTGAAAGCTATTTGTTTCTAGTTAGTACCTGACAACATAAGGCAGGATGGGGTTGTCTAGATAAGAGGTCAAGTAAGAATAGAAGTGTATTAAAACATGGAGTTATGAGACAACAATCCTTAAAGCAAAAGTGAAAGTACAGCCTACATGAAGACAGGGAATTAAAACCAGAAGAGCAAAAAAGATAAAACCACATAAGTGTGATACAAAAACCCATAGACAATTGTTCGAAGAAAGAGGAATATGGCAGGGCCAGACACAGATGTGTACAGGATTGCCTGGGAAGTGTGTATGAAAGCTTTATCCAAGAGCTTTGGTTAAAGAAGAAAAGTTTTTCTCACAGAACTACTCTATCAAGACGAGAACCAGCAGTAGAATCCAAAAAAGGTTTTTCTTTAGGGACCCAGAAATAGGAGGCCAGCTGAGTTGCTTTTCATGTCGTGATAACAAAGTGGGAAAAGGTCAAGATTCTCCTACTTTACACATTCTAGCATGTTTGTGGGACATCCTTTTTAGCAGCTGTAGTGCTCTAGGACATTTGGGATATCTTCACACAGACATCAGTGATCTAAGGAAGACACCAGTATCTGTTAGCAGTAGGTATGTAATTCAAGTCTTTTTAAAAATACAAATGACAGAAATCCAACTGCAGCCTGCTTTAGTAAACATGGGCTGTGTGGCTAACAAACCTGGTCTGAGAAAGGAACATTCAGGACTCAAATATTGTCTTCAGAGAACATTTCCTTTTCTGCAACGCTAGTTTCAGCTTTCTCATATGATGGTTTCATTCTTTCTATATTCAAATGGTTTCTTCCATACACTGAGTATGTGCATGTACAATTGTGTGTGTGTGTGTGTGTGTGTGTGTGTGTGTGTGTTCTGTTTGGGAGGGGTGGAAACAGAAGGCTTCTGGCAGACTCAATACTGGCAATCCTATTTTTTTGACCCTTTCACTCTCCTCCCATAGTGTAGAAGTTTTCAGAAACGACATGATACATGATATAGCAACAAACTGAATTTAGAAGCAAATATAAAAATTCTCAAAATAACGGGGATAGCCAGAACATACCACAACACAATAACGGCATATGACAAACCCATAGTTAACATCATACTCAATGGTGAGACACTGAAAGCTTTTCCTCTAAGATCTGGTACAAGTCAAGGATGTCCATTTTCACCAATACCATTCAAAATAGTATTAGAAATCTTAGCTAAAGCAATTACACAAGAGGGATTTAAAAAGAAATACGGTGGAGGATTATGGTTGCTTTGGTGAAAGGCATGGTGGGGTAACTATATTTAAAAGATGTATATTTATACCCTTATATCATAAACAGTTTTGTAAATAAATATCATCTCAATAAAAACAATATGATTTTGAAATTTAGTCACCCTTGATGAAACAAAAAAAAAAAAAACAACTCATAAATCCTAGAACTTATCACTCAGTAACGAGTCATCAGTTCAGGGACTACAAGTCGAGCATAAAATACTTAATAAATTTTTTTATGTTATCAAACTCCTTTTGGATTTGTTCTTATGGAAATCTATTTTGTTTGTAATGTTTTACAGTTTTGGCATTCATTGTGTTCTTACTAGTTACTAGAAAGTTGGTTTTTAATTCTATCAGTGACTCTACCAGGAGGAAGCAAATATTATATTGACATAATACTCTCTTAAGAGACAAGTGGTATACTGGAAACAGAAAATGTTGGCAAAGTCAACATAAAGGGGGAAATGTGATCCAGACTATCTAAGGCAGATGTGAAGTTTCTCTAAATCCTAGTTTTTCTTTATCTTGGTTATCCTCATGTTTTTAATCTGGTAAATATAAAGATACATGAATATCTTTAGCTTTTACTTCTCTAATAAACTTGTTCCTTTGTTTTTTAATTTAGAATGGTTCCTTTTGTAATTTGTTCTCTACCGAGAGAAGAGTTACCCATTTAAATGTTAAGCTTTAGTTTATATTCTTTAAGCCATCTGGTTTAGACAGTTTCAGAATTCTGGCTCTAATGATCACACAGATAGAGATATAAGGACAGATATAATCACTCTTTCAAAGCATTTGTCTCTGAATGTGAAACGATTTAATTTATGAAATGTATACTTCAGAAGAAGTTCATATATACTAATCTTTTCTCAAACCAAGTTACTGTAAATCCTACAATGAGTTAGAAAACCCAGATGGGAAGTTTTACACACAATTCTAAATCAGTATTTGCAAGGTCTTTGGGAATCAGAAATGGATTCCAATAAAAAGTCACTTTACAATCCTCAAAATAACACATAATGTGGGGCCTCCCTGGTGGCTCAAGGGGTTAAATATCAGCACTATGACGCTATCCAGAGCCACAGCAGCACGAGTTCGATCCCCCACCAGGGAGCTTCCCAAATGGCACAGCAGACCTCTCCTGTCTCTCCCACTGCTCCTCTCAGCAATGTCTATCAGTCTATCTGCCTGTTCTGCTCCACACTGTCTCTGGTGAATCCCCTCACCCCTCCCACACACACATCTTTGGCCTATACCGCAGCTTGTATGCATAAATAAATAAGTCTTTTAAAAAACACACACACAATGTGAATCCTATAGTAAAAAGACATTCAAACTGTATTTTCAATGCAGGAGTTATGGTATCAAATATCTGATGATAAAAAAATGCCTCTAGATGAGCCACACTAAATGTTTTGGACAAAAACATGATTTTCTCACTGATTTCTCACTGAGTAAGAAATGGAGTTAAAAAAAAAGATCACAAGTGTTAACAGAAAAACCTTTAGAATCTTTTAATAAAAAGTTAAGGGACAGTTTGACATTCATAGTTCACAGCAGCTTAAAGTCTTTCATGTTAACAAGAAAAATAACATTAAGAAAACCATCACAAAATGCAACTGTTCAACTGCAACTAACCACAGTGACAAGACAATTAAACAACTAGCCAAACACAATATTATCCTTCAGTTAATCACCAACTGTCCATACTGGGTAACCTGAACACGATTCTACTAGATAGGCAGAGTACACATCCTGATGATAAAAAGTGAATTGCATTATTTTTTCTTCTACAGATAAACTAGAAAAATGTATTAAGAGTAAGGTGAAAAAAACACAGAAATTAGAACAAAAGGTTTGAAATCTAACACTGGTTGTGCTAATAATCTACTAGGTAAAATTGAATAATTCTTAATCATGACAGAGAAAATTTCCTCATCTGTAAAATTAGGAGTTAGTGGCAACTAGCTCATCTCCAAAGTTTCTTGTAGCTCTGGGATTGCATGTGTAATCATTTTTAAAATTACCTGCAGGTTATCATCATCCACATTTACACATGAGGAAACTTAAGCATGAAAAGGTTAAGTGACTTACTAGAAATTGCTGGTAAGCAACAAAACCAGGCTTGAAACTTCGAACTGTTAAATAAGGGCTATTCTTCCTACCAATATACCAAATATTTTACCCAACCTATGAAAACTGTTGACAAGGAATGACTGAAAATGTCTCTTTGTCTTCTAGACCTTATTCATTGAGAAAATGAAACTCGACTGCAGCTGAGAGATCGTAAATCTTTCATTTCTTGATGTAAAATCCCCTAATAATTACAACTAAGAGGTGGGTGTCATTCATCACTTGTATTATTGGGGGAGGAGGGTGACACACTCACTATTTGAATTTTCTAAACAAATATTATTAAAATAAAATCAGGTTAAAATGAAAATAAGAAATTTTAGAACTTTTAGTATTGTTTTTTCTTTTTTCAGAAACAGATGTTCAAAAGGACTAGTTGCTATTGCAAAGCATTCACCTTCCACAATGAATCTTAAATTAATTATACCTAGTAAAAGTAGACTAAGAATATATATTGTATGAATATATATTGTATGATACATTTATATTGTGATGTCTTTCTATAGTGTTAGAAAGTAAATCAGCAATATCTGGGGTGGCAGGCAGAGGTGGAGAAATTCCAAAGGCATATGAGCAAATTTGAGAGGGTGGAGAAATACTTATTTCTTGATTAATGGTGATAGTTTTCATATATGTACATATAAGTTAAAACATCAAATTTATACTATAAATATAGCAGATTCTATATGTCAATTATAACACAAGAAAGCTATTTTTAATATGCCAGGTGGGAAAATATGGGGTGAATGAGACAGGTTCAAAAAGACTGCTAAAGTTGGAGTTGGTAGTTGTTGAAGTTATAACATTGGTTCACAGACTTCATAATGTTATTATCTCTATTTTGTGTATTTTGGAAATTTTGATTACTAAATGTTATTTTTACATGAACTTATTTAAAAAAATAAACTGAAAACACAGGTTACAAGCCTAGAAAAGAGATTTGTATTTCATAACTGATAGTGGATTATTATGCAAAATGTATTTATATTCCAATTCATTTAGGTAAGTTTTCTTAAACTGAACATTTCTATGAGATGAACATCCACATCAGCACTAAATTATTACCAGTCTGTCATGAGTGCCCTTTCTGCTTCCTTCCAGCCACTGTACTCTTTCCCCAAGGTGAAACTCTTGGGTCCTAACACCATGTGGTAATTTTGTCTTTTGTATAATATATAAATTATATACCATGTGCCTTTTTGTGTTTCAGGTTCTTGATAATCAACTTTATGTTTGTGACATTCATCATATGTTTGGAAGTAGTTATAAAATGTTCTCATTTCCATGTTATACTACATTGTGAAATATATATATATGAAATATGAAATATATATATATAGAGAGAGAGAGAGAGAAAGAGAGAGAGAGAGAGAAAGAGAAAGAGAAAGAGAGAACATCTGGATTGTTTTCTATTTTAAGCCATTTCAAGTAGTGCCACTATGTACATTTTGGTACCTGAATTTTGATGAATATGTGTATGCATTTGTGTACATGCAGGAATACAACTGGTAGATCATAGAGAAAACAAATCTTGTTTATAGTAGATTAGCTTCCTGTTTATTTGCTAAAACAGTTTTCCAAAGTATTTGTATGGATTTACTCTTCAACCAAACATATTACATGTTTCAATTACACCACATTTTTACCAACAGTTTATAATCCTGGTTTTACATTATAGTTATTCTAACAGGTATTTAGTGGTACATCATTGTATTTTTTTAAATAAACATTATTTTAGGACACCTTTAAATTTTCAGAAAAATTTCAGAGTACATAGCTCCCATATATCCTGTATTCAGTTTTTCCTACTATTAATATCATACATCAGTATAGATAGTTGTCATAATTTATGAGCCATTACTAATTAATTAAAATCTGCCATTCTTCCCACAAACCCCTGATAACCACTTAACTTTTTTTCTGTCACTATAGTTTTACTGTCACTATTGGTACATTTTAGGCTTCTGATCGATTCTGAGATAATTTTTGTATATCATATGACATGAGACCATTTCTCCATATAAGATTGATGATTATATTGTCTGTGAACAAAATTTTACTTTTTTTCAAATATGGATTCAATTTACACATGAATATACATTTTTTTCCAGCATCATTTCTTCACAGTTACTCTTTTGCCACTGTATTGCCTTAGTACAGTCAAAATCAATTTTCTATGTATGTGTCTATTTCTGGATTCTATTCTTTTCCATCAGATGATCTGTATTATCTGTATGCCAATAACACGCTCTTTTGATTTCTGTCCCTATATCATTCTTGAAATCAGATAGCTTTAGCCCTCCAATTTATAGTTATTTTAACTGTAATATAAATTTTAGAGTCAGTTTGTCAAACCTACATGCTCACACATGCAAAAAAAAAACTACTACGATACCAGTATAATAAATTATATGTAGCAGCAATTAATCAGTAATCAATTTCATAAAATGACAGCTCTTTGCCATTTTAACAATATTATATCCTCTTACACAAGCAAAGGGTATATTGATTCATCTATTCAAATATTCTTGAATTTTGGGCCTCCCTGGTGGCCCAGCGGTTGAGCGCTGCGCTGTGGAGCTGTCAGCAGCGCGTGCTATGCGAGTTCGACACGGAGCCGGGGAGAATCCCACATGGTGCGGCGGACCTCTCCTGCCTTGCCCGCTGCTCCCCTCAGCAGCGTATTTCTGATCTGCCTGTTCTGCTCCCCACTCTGTCTCTGGTGAACCCTCTCGCCACCCCACGCCTCTGGCCTGTACCCCAGCTTGTATGTATAAATAAATAAATCTTTAAAAAATATATATTCTTGAATTTCTCTTATGAGTATTTTATACATTTAAAGAATAATTCCTATCTTTTTAGGTTTATCCCTTGGTATTCCATGTCTTTCAAAGCTTTAAAAATCCTATTTTTTTAATTTCAATTTTTAACTGAAATTTTGTGACACTTTTAAATGATCATGATAGTATGTAAGAATAGTTGAATTTTGTGTATTGACCTTGTGTCTTATGACTTGATACTTATTAGCTCTTCAAGTTCTTTATAGACTCTATCAGATTCTCTATATAGATCATCATATTGTCAAAGAACAAAATAGTTTTTTACTTCTTTTCTTTCCAATCTGGATGCCTTTTGGATTCTTTTCTTGACTAATTACACTCTCTAGAATCTCAAGTACCATATTGAATAAAATGGTGAGATTGGACACACTGCCTTGTTCATGATCTTAGGAAAAGAGCAGTCTTTCACCATTACTTATAAAATTAACCGTAAGTTTTCCATAGGTTTACTGAGGGTTTTAGTCAGGAACGGATGTTGAATTTGTCAGTGTTTTTTTACTATCTGTTAAGATTTCAATATGGTTTTTCCCTTATACAGATTTTAATATGGTATGTTTCACTATTTTTCAAATGTTAAACCATACTTTATTCCTGTGTTTAATAGCTAAAAGGGAATCATTACACTTTTAAGGTCACAGCAATATATGAGGGGATGAGTATTCACACTCCACATTGGGAAAAAAAAGAGAGCACTTCCCTTCTTTAAAGGAAAAGCCATTGTGCAAACATGGACAATTAAATCAAATTGCCATGTTTTTCACATCAAATTCTCTGAAACATCAATTTTACTACTAAAAAGCCTTAGAAAACAATGTTGGTTACTCTACAGGAAAAACTTCAAAATCTTAGATTAAGGGTCTCAAGTGTAATTCAGGAGTTCCTCTTTAAGTAAATTTAAACCAAACCTCCATCTCCTGATGCAAATTGTTTCCACATTAACACATATGGATGGATGCAAGTTTAGAGATTCTTATGATAAATATAAATAATGAAATTACCAAAAATTTGCTTTAAGTTTTAAACTCAAAATTGTCATCACTTGAATATATTTTCCTGCAGTTTGAACATGAACAGCAATCTTTGTCTTTGCTTATTAAAAACACAATTACTCACAAGAATAAGCTTTATTTTTAAAAAACAAACAATTAAAATTCAATCCTAAAGAATAAAGACTTCCTTAAGACAAATACAGGTTGGAAGAAAGGACATGTTGACATTGACAGAACATAATTTTGAGTCATCTGATAGTTGTTAACACAACTAATATTTCAGTCTGGGTAGATAACCATCCTAAAGTCCTAATATTTCAAAGGAATTAGTGAAGAACATAAAATTAGAAGAAAATATTAACTGGTTAATAGTGTGTTAAATAATCTTATCTAATATTATTGTTGTTATATGACCTGAATTTGCTGCAAGCAGTTAATTCACTGACTTTCTCCTGAAACTCCCCAAAATATATTTGATTCATCTAACATAGAATGTTGTAAGCTAGTTGGATATACATGAGATTTTCTCTCATACTTTGTTACCCAATTGGCATGTTCCTTGGTAATAGTTTTCATTTTTGCTTAGTTTACATCTTGATAATTTAATTCACAAATTACCATATGAATTCTATATTTAAAAATTCTTTTGTAAGGAAAATAATTGCTCAGTCCTCCCTTAAATACATCACTATGATGGTAATTTCTAGTTTCTAATTTTGATGAGTTTTTAAGAAAAATCATACTTGCATTCATATATTATTACCAACCTTTCAATCTTTACTTCCCATCATCTTGGAGTTTATTGGTCCTTTTTCTTTTTCACATTGCATTGTTACTATTCATCTAAAATTTGGACTCTATACAGCAAAGTGTTTTTATGTAAGGATTAGAAATCTGAGTGGAGAATAACAGGTCACAACAGCTAAATTTCATTATTACTGGATCAGTGGACTCAAAACAGTTATCAGAGTTTGGAGATGAGATATGAAATAAAGAGCAAAAAAAAGATGTTTTAATAGTAAATGACAAATATCATGGCACAAATAAATATGTTTTAGAAATTTAGACGGACTAACTGACATGCTAGAAATAGGAAGAAAACATCCTAGAAAAGGTGGTTTCCCAAGTCAGTGAAGAAATTCTAGGTCAATCTACACACAAATAAGAACATTAAATCATTCATCACCATTTGCCTAAATCAAAATGAAATCTGTAAATATAAAATTAAATAGGATGCATAATATTTATTTTATTATTATTCCAATTCCTGGGATAAACTAGTAATTTTTGTCTTTATTTAACTGTGAAATCATGGCATTGGTAGTCATAGGAAGAGTTCATGAATCTTGTTCTTTACAGTTTTGGGAATATGATCTTTGTGAACATCAGGGTGTATTAGTTGAAACTTTTCAAAAACTGTATTACTACATGCAACTATCTTTGTTGTTCTCAACTGATTACTAGTCCTTTCAAGATTCACACAATAGCACTTAAATAAACACTTCACTATATGCAAATTTACCTTTTTCAAGCTCATGCTTTCTCAGGTTGATTCAAGTAGGATTTTCATTGTCGCTGTGAAAAGCCAGTACTTCAGAGAACTAGATTCTGTGCACAAGATCTCTTAGAGAGAAGCAAGGAAAGCTCATCAATATTGAAAGACTAGTAGACAGACTAAATATAGATTCTGGTAGATAGTAGATAGGAGTTTGAGGGTATTGTCCTATGACTGCACTAATTTTCTCAATGAATTCAAAAGTTGACTGAAGACAGGAGGAAGAGGTACTGTAGTGTGAGGAGAGAGAAGCCATGAATATTTGAGAAATGAGAAATAGCAATTGGACAAGGAACACATAATATTGATATGACTGCCCAAAGCAATAAGTGCCTCTTTGAGCCGTGAATGAATTTAAAGTGAGACCAGTCAGGGTCTCCATTAAGCTGCACAGGTGCAAATGATTATGAGCAGAGATATTTAAACAGGCGTGTGGTTTTGCTAGAATAATATAATAAAAGGGCAAGTAAGTCAAAAGCAAGGAAATAATTATCATTGACCAGAATATGTAAGCTTTGTAGAAAGAAAAGAAGATAGTGCGCTGGTTGTATAGATTGACATCCCCAAAAATGTCAAAGGAGAGTTGAGATGAAACTTCCAGAAGGAAGGAGCTACACAGATATTTAGGAATAAAATAGTCTTATGCATGAAATGGAGATATGTGAATGTTAGCTCCATTCATTAGTTCTGGTACCCACACATACTTGCTATGAAAAAACTACCATAGAATGGTCTACAAGTCAAATCATGAAATTCATTTGTAACAAAGAACCCTATCCTTTCAGACTGTTGTGTACCAAAGGTGCCATAACAGATCTTTAATTATATCATTTCACTTTTCAATTAGCTTTTCTATCTTTTTATGGATTCTGTCAGGTTATGGATTCTGTTAGACTAGGTGATAAGAGCAATTTATTTCATGGGCATGAGCACATCACTATACTTCCTCTGTTGGGAAATGAGTTCTTTTCACAATGGTGTGGAGCATGTCATGACTGCTGACAAAGCCTTCTCTAGTGCACAGATTAGTGTTGCTGGCAGAAACATTACAGGAAAGAAAGGTAGATGCATATCCAGCATAAGTCCATTCCAGTGAGGACAAATACTGCCTATTCCATAAAGAAGAGGTTAAGGCAACCTCCCTCTATAGCTAACTGACCCTCCCTGCCAAAGAATGGTGCTTGATAGATAGGAAATTATTTGGAAGTTTTTAAGGTCATTACTCTTAAGAGTTGAGAAGAGTATGTTTATACTGTAGATAAATACAACTTTAGTTATTTTCTTTGTGAAATTATTTACTAGTTTCTCACCTAATCCACAGTTCTTTCTGATAAGGCAGAGAAAATGGATTAAACTGCAGGGATTAACTTGTCCTTTTCATATCGGTTAAGTAGCTTCTTAAGGTTGAGTTCTGAGTTATCTTACTGGTTAGTCAGAAGTTTGAATAGCACTAAACAAGAGAGAAAGAATGAACAAAATTCCAGTATTTGAAAGGAGCAAGGAGATCATCCATTTTTTCATTCCATAAATATTTATTGAGGTTTTGCAATGCACCACTAGGCACTGTGGGGATTTTAAATATAAATAAAATCCAGCCTTTGTTCTCTAGAGGCTAACAATTTAGTGGGGGAACAGACACATGTACAAGTAATTACATTACGAGGTAGATTATGTGATAAGAGTTATAATTTTAGTAGTCTCTAATGAAATAAATATGTCTACTCAGCCAAATGGCACCCAGTGGAGTTAGAGTATATTTGTTCTCATTTTTTCTTTTGAGTAAACTCAGTAAAGAATAGTGGTATCTTTAAAAGAGATCAAAGAAGACTTGTTTCTACACATATTGTGAGGTAAATATTTGTAACGTATCTTTAAAGTTTGACTCATGAGAAATTGTAGCTCATATTGAAGAAATCGTAGCCCATATTGTCATATAGTAATGACAAACAAGTTGTCACAAACTTGTCAGCAGAACTCCCGGTTTTAACAAGAGAGTTTTGATTATATAGTCAGTTTGAATTTTCAATTTGAGTGAAAAGTTAAATATGTATGGACATCATGTTGCTTCTTATTCTATTACTTTTCAAGGAGAGGGATGGTGTTGACTTAGTGGTTTGGTTTTTTTTTTTTTTTCTATTATTTGGTTTATTTCTTTTTATCTCAGCACCTGGCTTGAGAGTGGAGCCATCACTTGTGGGAATTATATGAATGTCATGTTAAAATCTATTACAGTACCAGTGACAGCAAAGCCTCAAATATATGAATGGTTCTTTGACCTGTGATTTACCAGAGGATCTCAACAGGTTTATAAGCATTAAGTAGTCAAGCCTCAAATCGGCTCTGAAACATGGATATTATACAGGGCTGGTGTTGCGAACCACAGGGGCACTAGGAAAAAGATATTTAAACATAAAATCCTTGAAGAAACATCAAGCTGAGTCTGAACAGTTCTGCTTCTCTATAAAGTGCAGGACATGTGTTAATACAGACGTTCTCCAACTTAGTTATACCTAAAAATCATTGAGCTAACTTATTAAATGTAGAATTATCAGACCAGTACTTCTGAAAGCTGCATATTTTGTTAAAACACAGACCAATACAATGAGTCTAGGATCAAACCATACTTAAAATGCCAAAAGCCAGCACTTAGCACCACTCAGTCAGTAAGTTAGGGCAAGGCCTTCCTTGTTAAAACACAGATTGCTGGGTCCCAACTTCAGAGAGCCCGAGTCAGTGGGTCTGGAACAGAGCCCAAGAATGTATATCCCTAAAAGTTCTCAGCTGATGCTGAACCTGCCTGAGGATCACACTTTGGGTAACACTGATCTGGGTTGCTTTCCAGAACTACTAGGGTCTAAGCATTCTTATTTTTAACACACTTCCCTTGTGATTATAATGACAATAACATTTGAGAACCTTAAAGTGAATGGAGATTGATCTGACTATAGGGGGCTGGCCCTGGGATAGGTGGTGAGCAGTGCAGATCCCAATAGTCAAGTGTTTCTTCAATTTTAAAGGAACAACACAAGAGGACAAGCAACAGAGTAGCTGTGTCAGGTGGGTGTGAACACGTGGGGACCAGCTAACCTCCCTCCTCGAGCTTCAGGAGCCCTAGCACTTCAAGGCATGGCCTGGTATAATTGCAGTGGATAGAGGAAGCAGGACCCAACCGTGGCAGTGAATAGTTACATGGGTAGCCAGAGCAGTCAGTCTTCCCCTTAAAGAAAGGAAGTAGAAGGTCAAAGCCAGTTCTGAAGACTTAGTAGCCGAAAAATGAGCCATGGGATAACAAACTAGGAAATCAGGATCAGTCAGGACATAAAAGCATAAAGTAGTTTAGAGTAAGCTACTTAGAACAGAGGGCTAATTTTATGTTGTACTAGCTAGACTGACGCTTTATCTGAAATTTGAGAGTTGGCAAGGACATTCAAAATATCCTATGTATTTAGAAACTAATACCTACACCGCCCTCTTTCTGTTTTCACCTGGAAATAGTGTAAGTTCCTTACAGTTTACAAAACATACTTTCCATTCTCTATTTAATCACTCTTTTTCAAACATCAAACTACCTACCATTTTCACAATTTTTGGCCCTATTTATGCCAACTTTTTCTCTGATGTTGTTTTGAGTACAGCACTAATTATCTTTTTTTATCTGACATACAAAATTCTAACAAAATATTTCTCACACTAAAGTCTGGACATAACCTGCACTAGTACATGTTTAAAATGCAGATTCCTAGGCATCACCTGCTCCATCTGAGTACTTGGGATTGAGTCCGTTGAAATATGCATATTTAAGACATTTTCCTAGAAATATCTATGCATATACAAAGTTAAGAATTCTGTAATTATTGCTCTTTTCACTCTTTCTCTGACTAATTATAAGAGGGTAAGTCTTAGCCTTAACCTTCATAGTTTAGGTTATTACTCCTTCCAAGTGAATGATTAAAAAAAGAATCTTAAAAATATAAGATCTATATCATTCAGGATATCCTGATATACTCAAAAATAGGAGCACAACATTTAAAAAACATTTAAACACAATTAATGGGTTTGTTTTTCATGTTGAAATATATAATGTAAAGATTGCTTTAGACCAGGTACTCATAATATCAAACCAATCAGACCTCTATTTCACAGAAAATGAAGAACTGTCACCAAGGTTAAAATGCAGTAACCCTTTGTACTACTTACATCTATAAACATGGAAAGGAGCCTTTTCCAGATACAAAGCTAAGCATCATCCTCTACTTTATATCCCAGAACAGCACATTCATGTATTTATTTAATTTTGGTTAGTTTGGAAGGCTAAGTCCATCACAGTAGCCTCTGGGCACATTTACAGCATTAAAAAAAAGACATTCTACAGTTTTTGTATAAATTCTGAGCAGCTTAAAGTGAATACTAGCTCTGTTATTTAAAAGGATTTCTGGTTTGTTTCAACTTGAAAGTGATTTAATAGGAGGCCCACAGAGAAAATTTGTCTCAGTAATCAAATTATAACAAGTAAGGATTAAAAGTATTAAGAAGTTTAAGAAAACTTTTCAGCTGCCCTGTTTTTATCCTGTTTAGAGGGGTGTGCGGGGGAGCCATTTGAAGCTGGCTGTGGGAATAAGTAAAACAAAATTATAAGTAAGAACACAAAAACTGCAAAAATTTTAGGGTTCATTATGCATCTCCAACAACAGTGTTTTTCAAACACTTGGGTTTGGCCAACTCTTAGCAGCTTTTTTCCCCCAAGAACATTATGTCTCAGCCTACTACTCCCTTTCTGAATTTATAGTTAACTATATTTTACAGGTAAATTTAATTTACATTTTCAAATTCATTTGTACTTGAGTCATTAAAATGTTTTGTCCTACGAGTCACTGGCTTTTGGAGACACCTTGTGAGCTTTTTAAAGGGCTTTTAAAAACTTTTTTTTTCTTTCTTAGAAACAGGAAATCACATTAGCCAAAAGCAAATACGGTTAAACTCCAGAGTGTTCGATTTGTGCTTGACATTTAGAAACCACAGATCCAAATGGGTCTTGAGCTTGGCAAAACATTCCTTCCCTTCTTTATTAGGTGAGAAGAAAACATTTAGAGCAAAAGCAAAAATGATTAAAGTGGAAAAGCATAATTTCTGTCTTTATAAGCAAAAACAAATCCACATATTCTTCTTCTAATAAGAAAACACACTTTGAAAAACAATTTTGCAAACCAGATTAAATTCTGATTGATTTTCTGTTATATACACTGTATAACTGGTATTATATATAACAAATTTACTTCACTTATAAAGTTACAGAGTTGTATACAGATGCACATAATCCATATAAAATTATATACAATTATAAATATTTTTTAAACTTTCTATTATTTAAAGAATTATCTAGATATTGCTTTTCTAAGTGACTGAATTGTGTTATGGTAGGTCATAACAAGGCAAAAGATTTCAAAAGAGCGTTAATAGTTAAAATAATATACTTCTTAAAGGTCAATAGCCCAAATATACAAAATGATTGTTAATTAGCCTACTTTTAAAACTCTTCAAATCCTCTTGTTGTCAAAAGATAAGATTAACAATAAATTGATTATTGGATGAGAACTTCAGCACCACAAAGACAGGAAGGTTTGTTTGAGCCTCCCTTCTTTCAAGTATAAGTAGATGGCATAGATAACTCTGCCCTAGTCTTTCTAATTCCCAAAGCTCCAATAAATATAGACTGAAAACTAAAATAACAAAACAAAATTTCATGCCCAACATCTACAGAAAAATTTGATGAAATGGTATTCCCGCAACTCCCAAACCTGGAGTTGCATGGCCTCAGTAACTATACAGGAAAAAAGAGGGAAAACAAAAGCACTTCTGCTAAGTGTGAAATCCAGAAAACAAAATGCTAAGAGCAATTTACCACAAAATACGTTGTCCCCATTAGTGTCTGAAACTCAATGAGCCAATTTGAAACAATAGGCTGTCTTGGGAGGGACCTTTGGAAACTGTAATTCATGAGTAAGTTCAAGTGACCACAAAATGGACAGATTGTGTAGGGGAGTCTTAAAACCAAAACATTCCAAACTGACCAACATAAAGCCCCTTTCGAAACAAATAACCAACCTACAGAGAACGTGTTGGAAAAACTAAACAGAACTAGGCAGGAAGACTAAGGCAAAGGAGAGAGAGTGCTGGAAGGAACCATGAGGGAGAAGGCCAGAGCCATGAAGCTAGGAGACCTCACCAGGCCCTCCCCTCATTTCGAGTCCAGGAAAACTCTTTTCACTTAAATTCAACAAGGGGAATGAATTGTGCACAAATCCCATGAAATGGTTCTGTAAGGAAAAAGAAAAATAGGGGGAATAATATTCAAGTAGACGATAAGGGTTTGTCATAAAACATCCTACAAAATAGATAAAAAATATTCTTCAGTATTTCAAAACCAGCTGAGTGAGTTTAAGAAAAATGATAAAAACTGGGCCTCCACGGTGACGCAATGGGTTAAGTCACAGCACTATGAAGCTATCCAGAGCCACTGCAGCATCAATTTGATATCCAGTGAGGGAGCTTCCCACATGGCGCAGCAGACCACTCCTGCCTCGCCCTCTGCTCACCTCAGCAGTTTATTTCAGTAGATTTGCCTGTTCTGTTCCCCACTCTGTTTCTGGTGAATTCTCTCACCCCCCCCACCCCCCACACACCTCTGGCCTACACCCCAGCTTGGATGCATAAATAAATAAATCTTTAAAAAAAAAAAAGAAAATGATAAAAACTAAGAAATAATGTCAAAATAATTATAAACATTCAGAAATAAACTAATAGGGAGAAAAGGAATGTTTGAACAGAAAGAGGATAGAAATTAGGAAGATAGAAAAATAGTAAAAATTATTTTAGAAATGGCTAAACTAGAAGGAACATGGGAACAAACAAATGGATTTGAATAATAGATGTCTAATAAAAATAGAATATGGAAAAGAGGAAACCAATACAAGTTATAAAAGTGAAAAAAAAGAGGAAAAAATAGCTTAAAACAAAGTGTGAGAAGGATAGGAAAAGACAAAGACCCCAAAGAAAACACCTAAAACAGAATCAAATGTATAAAATGTACAGTTCAGGAAAACTTTTTGAATAAAACTTTAAGTTATAGACACAACGAAAAAGATAAACTATATAGCTAGAAAAATCTAACCAGAAATATCATATTATAGTAAAACTAACTTATAAGAAAAAAATACCTTTGAGTATCTAGACAAAAAGTCAAAGTCACTTATAAGGAAAAGAAAATCAGACTGTCATCACATTTTTTTTAAGAGAAATTCTTTATGACAGTAGACAACAAAATATCTTAACTGGTATACTCAAGAAAACATGAGCCAAGACTTTTTTTTTTTTTAAAGATTTATTTATTTATACATACAAGCTGGGGTACAGGCCAGAGGCGTGGGGCGGCGAGAGGATTCACCAGAGACACAGTGGGGAGCAGAACAGGCAGATCAGAAATACACTGCTGAGGTGAGCAGCCGGCAAGGCAGGAGAGGTCTGCCGCGCCATGTGGGATTCTCCCCGGCTGGGCATCGAACTCGCATCGCGCGCTGCTGATGTTGGTATGTGAAAAGCACTCACTAGTGATTATGTCACATAAAAATTTGATTAATAGCTGTATCATTCATGTAGGACCCTTACTCACAGAAAAAAAAAAGTTCACTATAGTTACTTCAGAAGGAAGGGAATATTGAAAAAATTAAGTTAGGTGGGATACAGAATCTCTGGGGAAACCAAAAATTAAGTTTGGATACCAGAGAGCCAGGTATAAAGCATCAAAGAAAAATGCCCATATCTCCATGGGCTCTTCTAGCATACCACAGCAGCTGGCCATGTATCACCTTGACGCTTGACACCTAGAACACCAGGGATTTATTTATTACTAGGAACTCCAGAAACTTAGATTGTAGTTTGCCTTTTAGGAAGGGAAATTATTACCAATTTTTTATTAATTCTCAAATTACAATTTTGCTATAAAACAACCAAGTTTCAATACTCATATTACTTAAAATGGAAGGTGTACTCTAAACTCAGTTTTTATTGTTTATGGTACTTTTGTAACATAAGGAATTATACAATCTGTATTTATTTGTATTCTCACCTCTGTATAGAATCCCTTTTATTGATGGCCTTTTTCCTTTTTTCCAAAAGCCATATACATGCATGAAATCATTTAAATATAAGTATCAGCTTCCTATCATTTGACCATTTGATCTGACTGACACATTTTCTAACGCTATTTGTAATGGAAACAGAAATCAAATGGAAAAATAACATTTGTTGGGGGATTGTAAATTAAAGAATAAGGAGGTGAAAAGATGAAGGTAAGGATGAAGGAATCACTTGAAGGCAAGGATAAATAATTTGAATATGATACAGAAGATAATGTTGAGGAAATAGTTTTTATGATACTAGGGAAACACCATGGTATTGGCTACAAAATTCTGAAATGATCTGTAGTGTTAAAAGAAAGACAGCAGTGAACCTCCCTGGTGGCGCAATGGGTTAAGTTGCAGCACTATGAAGCTATCCAGAGCCACAGCAGCAGGAGCTCAATCCCCAGCCAGGGAACTTCCCACATGGTGCAGCAGACCTCTCCTCTCTTGCCTGCTGCTCCCCTCAGCAGTGTATTTCCATCAATCTTCCTGTTCTACATCCCACTCTGTCGCTAGTGAATCCTCTCACCCCCACTCCCAAACCTCTGGTCTACACCCCAGCTTGTATGCATAAATAAATCTTTAAAATAAAAAATAAAAGACAGCATTTAGAATCTTTGGCTCCAGTGGTCTAAAAACTTTCACTATTTCCCAGTTTTAATAAACTACAGACTGTTTTCAGGTGGTCAAAATAACCAATCAATTTGTTACAAATATTCATGTACTAATAGTAATGGTCAGTTCTTCAGAGCAGTGACAATTGTTTGATTGCTTGAAGGTTTTTAACCAACATAATAAAGAAATAATTAAAACTAAGGAAGAGAAGAAGCCCTCAAAACTATATAGCATTTGCCCCTGAGTATTACCGGAGCCACCCTTACAGATGGTAACCAAGTTTGATAGGCCAGAGAGTGACAGTTTTCAAGCTTCCTTCTTGCTCCAAGATTGTTGGGGCAATATAAAAAGACAATGCCCAATCTCTTTCAAGTTGGCCCAAAGGGGTCTGGAAAGGAAAGTTCAAATCACCAGAGCAAATTTTCATCCTTGCAATGAACTACAGGCACTGCTTGTGTTTACCATATGGGTTTATTCTTCAGTCAATTAAAAGATAAGCAGCCTCAGAAAACATATGGTACATTTTCCACAATACTTTAGAGAAACTACATAATGTATCTTCCATAGAATCTACAATTTAACAGAAATAAAAATCTCCCAGTGTTAAATTGTTCTTAAGATCAAATAGATATATTTGAAATTTTTTAAATCTCAATTTTAAAACTGCAAACCACCCAGTGTCATTTGTATTCTGCATTTTATCTCCTTTTAAGACAAGAAACCTATCCCTTTGCTAGTCATACTATATTAAGCAATGTACACCCTCTTAGAGCTAAGAAATACTCTTCATAGCGTGCAATGCAGTTTAAACAGCTTCTATTAGTCCCTAAAGAAACATGAGATGATTATGTCAAACAATGTGTGTGTACATATATTTATATAATGTATGTACATGTGTATACATATATATATGTGCTGTTTATATAAAGAATGTCATATGCAAATGCATTTAGTAATCTTTTCAATCATTAAGCCTAAGTCACTTAAGCATGAACTGAAATCATAACCTTCCTCTGAATATAACAAGATTTCAGTTTACAATATCTGTCCAGGAAATAACTGGGGTATAACTATTGGAGAAAGTGTGTTTTGGCACCCCAAAAGGGGTGCCAAGATCCCTTTAATTTACAATGTAAAGCAATCATGCTATTTTACAGCATGCAATTTTTATTTTTTTGACTCTTCTCCTGGCCTTTATTTTTAGTCCCTATGAAGTTTTCTTCCCAGATGTAGGAATGTAACTGAACAGAGGCTGTTGCTAATTATTGAGCAAATATCCACATGAAGTCCAGATGTTTACGTGTAATCATTTTTTTCTATCAGCAAATAGATTTTTGTGTGTCATTTTGAGATCAGAAGATCAGATAAGACTCTTCCTACACTTTACATGCAGAGCCCTCACTTCATTTAGTTTTCAGTCAGTTACATATCATTCACCTACAAGCTGATGTAAAGTTTATATCCACATGAAATAACTTCATTTGTGGCTCCTATTTTTTTAAGCACAATTTTTTTTGGGTTCCCATAAGAAGAGAACCCCTTAAGAAAAACATTTATTTGCAATTCATAAAATAAAATGTTGAAAGTAAGCACAAGAAATGTCTGGAGAAAATAAAATGACTGTGTGTTTTTAGATGTTAACATCACAAATTTTACTTCAGACTGTTTATTAATAATAGAAGAGCAATAAAAAATCTTTAGTAAACTATGGGGATTTCCAAAGTCTCTGTGCTGGAACTAAAAAAAAAAAAAAAACTAGTCAATCTCTCATGGCTTGTCAGTGGATCAATAAATGTTCACTATGTAAAAATCTTTTAATATTTGAATTTAAAATGTATTTGAGACTCTATTTCAGAGTAAGGTAGCTGCTCAAATAGTGACAACTTCCACAGTACTTTCTAATATTAACATCTTATTATGAACTGACTCCACTGGATCCTCTAGAAATATAATATTATAAACTGAACATTCAACACTGAAAATATTGTATTTTGCTCTGTAACTTTCATACAGGAAGAAAGTGAGATTAGAACAAAACTAAAATCGCTAATTCATAAAAAGTCAGAGGGCTTAAAATTATTTTGTAACTACCATGCAATTCTTTGATTCTTGGAAACACTGAAAAGTAGTTTATTAAAGCAAATACTGTTACTCTGTTACTCAGCAAATACAAAAATTTATTTTCATTTGTAAACAACAAAAGGAGTTAAAGAAGCTGTTTATTATCCAGTTTGGTTCAAGTGATGGTAGCCAAGGTGTTGGCCTTCAGCAGAGTGAGTGTAAAATTAATTTTATGGAATCAAATTCAAAACTTGAGAATTATACTGATAATATGATTGTTTTATATAAGAATTTATGATTAAAAAACATTTATTTTAAGAGACTCTAAATATAACTGATTTTACACTTTCAAATTTCCTAACAAATTTATCTTGATTTTGCCATGCCAGGCAATTTTCAACATTTTTACTCATGAAATTTTACCTAACGGAAATGAGCAATTCAGTCATTCAGTGAAAACTTTTGCCATTAAAAGAAAATGTCACTATCTGCTGACTTACATGGGTGTGCCTAATCAATGTAAATCTTTCAGTGACATATAAAGACCAAATGTGGTTTATTAATTTAAAAAGCAAGATCTTAAAACAAAATAAGATGAATATCCCTTATAGGCCTTTGTGTATCTAACATTAAAACATTAAATCTCTAAACTGTAAACTGTCACATCTTACTGAATAACATGTGAACTAATCAATTAATGTGGGGTTAAAAAGAAAAGCAGATAATGTCCCAAAAAGAAATCACATGGTAAAGTTACAGTTCTATTTCTTTTTTTTTTCCTATTTAAAAGGAATAAAAATTAATGGAGATATCTGGCTCTTTTTTATATTAGCGTAATGACATGAATATTACTAAACATAAGAGAAATTTTAAACTATTTTTAAGCAAAAATTTTTATGAGGTCATAAATCTTTTAAGATATTTTCCAAATTTATCCTCTTTATAATACATCAATTCCAAGAGTTTGAACCCCAAACTGCCTCTCAACATTACAGAAATATTTGAATACTAGAGTTCCTTGCTATGCTGATAAATGTATACAGTTTAGGAGGAAAGAGTGTATCTGGGGGATGCTTGTAAGTAAAGCCCTTAAGAGATACTGTAATATATATTTCATAGCAATCATGTTTCAACTAACAGATTCATGATTGTTTGTTATCTTTAGCACCAGCAATCTGGAAACAAAAATTACCTATGGTGGATTGAAAAACATCATTAATATTACTGTTTCTCTCATTTTATCAGTTTTACAAAACCATAGAATAAAGAGTCAGAAGTGATTAGTCTACCTACGTGATTCTAGATAGGATTATATCTAGATTATAATGTAGTTAATGAAGAATAAAATACTACAAATCAGTTATGATCATTTCTATTTGTAGAAATTTTATCATCAGGAAATACTTTGTGTGTATGTAACTAAAAACTGAAGAATTCATACTGGGACAATGAGTTTGAACTCAAATGAATCATTTGAATTGCATACAGTCATTTAAAGGCCAAGTTTTTAATAATAGCGCAATAGAATGCAAACACTTCACTTTTACACCAAAAATATATTTCTGCAAAATTTCTACTGCATTCATTAGTAACTTTTTCAAAAAAAAAAAAAAAAAGACGACGAAGAAGAAACCCTTAGAGCATAAAGATTTACCTGTTAACATGTTAACAAATGAAACTTTGGGGAAGACCAGTGGTCTACAGATTCCCAGATGAGTCTAACAAGTTATAGAATTTGTGCAACGGACTCAGACTGTTTCTTACAATTTTTAAGCAGTAAAATCAAAATAAAACTGTTATCTAAGAAAATTAATTATATAAGTAGTATAGATTGGAAGATTCAAAAAAAGATTCCAAATCCACCTTTTCTATTTAATAGAAATATGTGGGCCTTAAATTAACTGCCTAGTTTCCCCAAAAGATATGGTTTATTGAGAAGTCACAAAGTTTTACTAAAACATATAGAACATCTCCTTCCAAAAAATTAAATATAAGATTGATGAAGTCTAGTAGAGCATCAGAAAAGTAGAAAAACAAAAGATAGAGCAATCATACGGCTGAGAGCTTAAACAGCCTATTAGTACAAAAAGCAAGTATAATAGGAATAAAAATTATATGAATAACAATTTCTATAAGGAAAATAAGAAAAATAACTTATCATTATTTACATTTTCATTAAAGAGCTTTATTAAAGTTCAGTTTTTCCCCTTCTGAAAGTACTATTAAAAAAACAAAAGCTTTACTGCACATAGTTGAAGAAGTTGGGATGTGACAGGCCAGTATGAAGAGGATGTTAATCATTTACACTCTGACAAGATGATTTTTAAAACATTATCAGAAATACTTGTACAATTTAGCAGGATAAACTAGAACTGGGATTGTTGTACAATGTTGCATGGACAGGTATTGAAACAGATTATACTGGTCAACAAATTTTTACAAAAGTTATGTTACTGAAATAAAATTAGTCATTTCCTATCAATTTGTATATGCTCTACATGAATATGACAGTCAAATTCTAATTTTGGCTCTAGCTTTTTTTTTGTAATCTGCAATAAATGGATATTTACATCATGAAATGTATGCCAACAGTAATAGGCCTACAGTTAATACCTGTAAAAAATCAAGTCATAGACTACTTCTTAGATTTCGTCACTTGTCTCTTGCACAGCTGTTCAGGAGCATCTCTGGGGAGTGGCCAGTAGTAGTCAGCCAGCATTGTAGTTGACCATTTTCCCTGGTATCTTTGTTGCATTGATGAGATATCTTGATGAAAACGTTCGCTATGTTCATCACCAACCATACCACAGTTTTCAGGGAAGAAATCCAAATGGGAATGAAGGAAGTGGATCTTTAGAGACATCTTGCAGCCAAGTTTCTGATACTGCAGAATCTTCTACTAGCACGTCTTCTACTAGTTTCCTGTAGTTTTCTGCCCTAACATTCCCAAGAATGTTTGTGGACACTAGGCAAAAAGCATTCCATGCTTGTTTCGCATCACCCTGCAACAAGTTGAACCAGTGAAATCATGAACCAGGCCATTTGGTTCTTCCTGTGTTAGTCTGTGTGGGGTTATGATGCACCACAGTGAAAATCTGGATCACTGCATGCTGATGGAACAGGAGGAGAACAGGTTGGTTCACCCTTGTCCTCAACAGATGAATCAAGAGAATATTCTGCTGGAGGTTCTGGAATAGGAAGTCCCTCACCATATGGAACTGGTTTTAATGCAGACGGAATGTTTGGGTAGACTGTTCTCGACTTCTTTTGCTTCATTATTCCACTGGAAAGAGAAGGAACCAAGCAGAAGTAACAGTCTTTGATGTTGTTGCTTGGCTCTCTCCACACCATGGGAAAAGCAAACAGCACTGATGGTCTTTTGCCATTGAACCACTGTGATAGCTGTGTTGTACATGTAGCACAGCATATATGCAGGGCTCAAGGCTTGTCTTGGTCACCAACCTTGCATCTGAAGTCAAGATGATAAGCCTTCTTCATTTGAGAAGTGATAATTTTCTTCTGGTTGGCAAATGTCACTTCCCCACAAATAGAGCAGAAATTGTCCACACTATTAATGCATTGTGGAAGCATTACTGTTCTGTATTGTGCCTAAATGGATAAAATAGTAACAGTAGCTTAAACTGTCTCACACAAAGTCTGAAATATTTTCAATGCTCTACCTTTCCGACATGGCTTTATATAGTGCACTGCTGACATCAGCTTACTTCAGCAGCTGCCTGGCAGTAGTATTGCATTGCATCAGAAAATGATGCAATCAGCTTTGGATGATGTGTGCATGATGGTATTATGCAATGCGATGCAGTATTACATCATTCTAGGCTGATTTAGGATGTTGTTGCAGTCCTACCAGATAAATTTACATGGTATAACATATAAAATGAATTATATGAAATATCTTCAAAACGAGCGCTAATAAAAAATTTTCAGGGTTATATTCATGTTCAGCACACCAAGATACTACAGATTAGGACCTTTTTAAGTCAGTAACGATCTCAACGTTGACCAGTGTTATGAAAAAAAGGCCTTGTAATCTTTAAGAATAGAGAAGGTAACAATTCATCTTGAATGATTTGTCCTTACCTTTCCTAAAGCCCGGGTGCTTAACCATCGGCCTTTGAGATCACTTCCGGAACTTGGATTTTACTGCTTATTCTCAAGAAGAAAATATTTGAGAAGGCTTTAGATCACTTGGAGGAACAAGTAAGTTCTGATTCATATGGCTTTTTTCATTACAATGTAATATTTTAAATATTTGGGCTTTGAGATCCTGTAAGGAATTCTTTTGAATTATTACTTCAGATAACAGATTTATTATACTGATGTCTAAAGTCTAAATGAAAACTGGTTCTAGGTAATGGCAGTTCATAGATGTTAGGTTGTTTTAAGAGTCTTATATGCATACTGAATGGATTTTTCTCCATAATGGACTTTATAAAATTGCAGCGTGAACTGTCAAATTTACTGTTTTAAACTGTGATGTTGAGGTTTAGAACAAATTTATGTATTCTCACCCCTAGAGAAGTTACAGTTTAAAAAATGGATGACAGTATGATATTGAATTAAGATTAGCAACCACTAGATATCACTTGCTTTATTTGTTACTTTTTCTTTGCTTTTTTAATTTTGTTTTAATATTTTGAATCGATATATTTACACTGAACAGAGTTACCTGTAGTTTTTTGACAGCAAAATAAACTTTGAGTCTCATTATAGACATAACAAAAAAAAAAAAGAAAATGGACATTGTTAGATTGACTGTAGTTTATAATTTCTTATTTTATTGTACTTATTGCAATTCTAATATACCACTATTTGCCAAGTTAATAACAATATTTTAGAGGAAGATAAGAGGTTCGGTGTTCAATAATGAGTTTAGTACCAATCTAATTACTTTAATCAGGGTAGTTTTGACACAAATTAGCTGTAAAATGATTGAATTTCTAACTTAGTTCAATATGCACAATGAATACCAGTGGGCTTTCATTTCTAAAGATAAGCATAATTGCACATGTCTGGCCAGATATAATCAAGTCTGAAAAACTGAATGTTTTAGCCAATATTCAGAAGAAATGTAATAGTACATTTCATTATTAAATGTTACATGCTCTATAAAATGCCACAAAAGAGACATTTCATTTTTCAGATAATTTTGGTTGTATTCAAAATGACCTACTAGAGTATTAGGTAGAATTTGTCTCCTTGGAAGACTGAAAGTGATACAACCCTCATCATTTAGTTGCTGATCTCTTGGTTTCCACATACTCCAGAACTAGGATTTGGCCTGATGAGTTTTGGCAAGCCTTATGGTGGTATCAAGCAAACAGCCTTCCAAAAAAGTGTTGGATAGCACTACCATAACTCTGAGTTGTATTGAAATCCAAATGTGAATTTCCTGGAACACATATGGGAACATGTAGTCAACAGATTGCTGAAACTGCATACCAGTGCTATGCTTTGCCTCTACAAGTGCTTGCCTATCTTGGAATAAAATCTATTAAAATCTTTTCAAATGGGTTCAGAGAGAAAATACTACAAGTGAAATGACCGCTTCATTAGTTAGTGTCAAAGTTTTATTTCCTAACTTCCACATAAAACTGAATGAATATAAAATGTTTATGATGTATATATAGGCATACTTCCAAAATAGCAAATGATTAGAGTGACATTAATAGAATCATAAGGATCATCAATATCATGATCTTCATCATACTCTATGCAAATTTATCAAAATTCCATCTTTTTGCCCCCCCCCCCCAGAGGAGAAGGTTGAATCCAAAAAAAAAAAAAAAAAACAAACAAACAAACCAAGATCCAAAAAAAGGTCTTAAGACTCAAATTTGTTATTTTGGCCAACAAGAGGCTTTGTTGAAGGCTGTGACACATTTGCATTCCATTTTCTTAAACTTTCTGACTAGAAGATTGGCTTTCATATTTTTTTAAAATTTCTTTTACTTTTTCATTTCCCACCACTTTCCCTCTCTGAACATGTCCTCTATTGTTAAGTTTTCAGGAACCTAAAAGAAATGACAAAGCTGGGAGGGCAAATAAGCTATTTTCCAGTCGATAATCTGATAAAGTCTGATTAACTTGAGAAATGGTTAGTCTGCTTTTTTTAAGAATGCAGAGTATTTCACCATCTAAATTTATTCAGCTTCTCAGGTAAATATTGGCTTTTTAAATTATCATAATAGATTCTAGCACAAGACCTGAAACATAGTAGAAAGTGGGAGAAACAGAAGTTAAATATGGAACTACCTTTTCTAGAATTTGAAGAACTAAATATAGTAGAAATTATATTGCTCCTCAGAACAGAAATTACAAAAGAGTTCAAATACAGTCAAATCTCAAAACAGTAGATAAAAAGATCCGAGGAAATATCGCTCATTTCTAATAATAGAACCTAATAGTCTTTCTAATAATAATCCATCCTCATACATCCTCCCCCAGGTTGTTCTGGCCTGGAACAACACAGCTTGTATATCTGACATCAGCCAAGATACAAGTAGTTCAGGTTTTATAAGAATTCAAAAAACATCTAATTCTTTGACATTTCTACGCAGAACATACAATTTGTTACAATCTCATAAAAAATTCATTGTTTGATAAAATTCAGTTGCTTCATTTTGAAGCAGGAGGTAAAGCAGAAAATTATCTAAAATATCACATGCTGCTAGCATTACTTCTTTTTAAATGTTTTTCTTTGGTCTCTGTAAACCTAACTTTTGTCTAACTTTCTGGCTACTTCATGATTAACTTTTGTTTCTCCTTCTTCTGTTCACCCATAACTGACCATGTGTTTCAGAGTTCTATCTTTTTTCCTCAGCTCTTTCTCTGTACATCTTCTGATAGACCTCATCTCCCAAATATTTTCACTTACAAATTATGTCCTGATAATTTTCCTACATAGTTGACATGATTAAGATACAAATAATTGAAAGCTTTTTTAATCTGAGAAAAGATGAGGATTGATGATCTGATAAGCAAAAGTAAAAGTAAAGTTCTGGTTTGTTTGTTTTTTTAAAGTATTTATATCATAGAGTCTACAATAACTTTCAAATAGCTTGGTTACTCAAATAATACTTTACTTGAAAGTCTTAACCATCTAAACCAAGTAGAGGCAGCTATAGTCTCTTCACCAATGTAATTGGGCCCAGCGTGTGTTTGGAGAAGTAATACCCAAACCTCATACATTTTGTTTAGCCAGGAAAAATTTTTGAAGGATGAAGGAATCTCAGCCATTGCTCTGCTTTATGTCACTGGTCCCCTTGTACATATTTTTAAAATGTGATCCAACATTATTCAAAAAAACTGGGGTCAGAACACTTGGGAGGTAAAAGAAAGTTAGTGTTCAATATACCAGAGGAAGGTTCTCCTCTAAATGATTCAGTGGGTTAGAAGATTATGTACGTTTAAATCAGCAGGTGTTTAACTATAAAATATAAATATTATACTATTTTAAAACCTCCTTGACTGCCCTAAGAATACTTAGGGTAAAGTAGGAAGAAAAACCTCTCCTGTCCCTAAGGCAATGTTTGCAACTGGTTTCACCAGGTCTGTGCATATGTTGTAGGATAGACAAGAGGAACACAAAATGAAAACATGGTCATTCTTGTTTTGTAAAACATTCACTAGGTGAAGACCTCAATTACACAGATGTCAAACTTCGGGCTTCTTCCAGCAACCGTCCTCAGAAGAGAATTCAAACCCTCCCAAAATAGTGAATATCCCTGCCTGCCCTAAACTCATGGTGAGGAAATCTTAGTCTAACCCATATGCAAGATAGCACTGTGCTGCCCATGTTTTCAATGTCTAGCAAAGACATGAACAACAAATAGCATAAATATGTGAATTAACTAATACGTGTCTTTTAGGATTTATTTGAATGGGTCCTATAAAACAGACTTACATTACTGATCTTAAGTTTAAATATATTCTAGTCAAAGCATCCTTTTCTATTTTGAGCACTGGCTCCTCACTTAAGAGAAGAATAAAGTGCAAACAGTTTTACTTATATTTTCCTTCATCACCTGTTTGCAAATATAAATACACTATGTGTTACATACCTTGTATGTTCAAGACACTGTTCTCATAAATCAAGGAGGGGGCACAAGGAGACGAATAAGATGTGGTCCTTTTAAATCAAACAGTTCACAGTATTTTCTAGATACAGACATCATGTCACTAGCCCTAAAGCCAGCTTTTCCATGATAAGTATGTTAACAGAGGCTACGCAATACTATGGGAGAACAGATACTTGAGCTGACATTGGGGTTTTATGACATGTTTATTCCATGTGAGGAGGAAACCCACAGGCAGAAGGACATACAATAAACAAAGGCATGGAGGCAGAAAGAAAATATAAAAACTATAAATATTTCTTGTTTACCTTGGCAAGGGAGGAAACAAATTTGAGAAGCATTTTCAGGACCATTTTTTTCTCTACCTACTAGGGGAATTCTTAGATACCTACAGAAATTGTTTGATATACAATAAGCCTGCAAAAGGAAGAAATATAAATTATATGTAGATATGTGTGTGAGTATACATACACATATATACACATATACACATATTTGAAAATTCAAACTCATTGGATAGCAAAGAAACAAGTTAAATATTTATTTTCAATTATTAAGTAAAACAGTAATACTCTAGTTTGGCAATTTTGTAGAAAATGGACATTTTTGTATATTTTTTGGAATATATCTTAAGGAAATAACCATTAGCCTGCAAGAAGATATAGCAAAGAGTTGGGACATTACTTAGCAGTTACAAAAAAAAACTTGGGAAATTAATATATATTCAATAATAAGTTACAGCTTAAATAAATTAGTGCCAAAAACAAAATATTATATAGTCATTAGACACACTGAAGAAAATGTTAATGGACGGATTATGTACACCCTTTATGTTAATTGAATAAATTATATCTAGAGATTAGAAGTTACAAGAATATATAAAAAACATTGGCATAAGTTATATCAGTGGTAGATATAATGGTTTTTGTTTTCTTTTTCTGCTTATGTGCACTTAAATTTTAATTAGTATGCAGCAATTTATATTAATAAATATATTTATAGTAATAAATAAAATTTATCTGACTCTACAAAAAGCAGAGACACTGTTATTCATTCCTACTTTGGGACAACAGGTACTTTATAGTATTCAGCACAGTTTCCTTCTGCTAGTGAAAGCAAACATTCAAAGAGGGAGCGAACTTTAAAGTCTATTTTTCGGAGTAGTAATCATTTATTAGAGTGTGAAGCTGTTGCCCTCCCTCATTTCCCCAACTGTCCCAAACCGCCAGCCAGACCACGTTTCCATGTGATTGTGTGGTCCCACACACAGAGAAGCTGTTCACATCCAGAACTGAAAAGAAAATTTCTGAGGAGTCCTTTCTCTCTATATTGCCCTCCAATGGGCCCCTTTCATATTATACCTTAATAGGGAGGGACTTTGTGTCCTAAAAAACTTGAGGATTTTTTTTTGAGCGCTCCTTTGAGAACCTAAATTTCAGAGAGATGAGACTGAGAAAGAGCTAAGGAACATAAAATGCATATTTATTTGGTAGCTATCTCACTTAACATATCTGACAAATATTCAACATCAAACTCTTATCCTTTATATCTATTTGATAATAAAATATTATTCTTATATCATAAAAAAAGGAATTTTACAGAATCACACTTACTGTATGGCAACAAAACATTACAATACTCTCTGAAAACTTCATAAGGTTATTTTGACGAAAAGAGATTATGATCCTTAATGACTAGAAATATATATCTCTATCTATCTGTCTAGCTAGCTCAAAAGTCTATTGACTAATTCTTTTAAATTAGATAATAAGGATTTATTATCAGTAAACTGATGCTTGCCTTAAGGATAACATTAATTGGGCTCTTGGTTCTTCCCGAGAGAGAAAGAAAGAGGTAAAAGAAATGAGAGAAGGGACAGAAAGAACATTAATTTTATTATGGACAGAAAAAAAAAATCTGTGGCTCAGTGGGAATCCAAAAAACTTTATCCCTTATCAGGAATTTAGGACCGCTCTCTTCTGCCCAAAGTCTCTCTTTTTTATTCTCCATAAAGACTCCAAGAGTGAGGCGACACCTACCTACTGAGAACAGCAGGAGAACTACTGTTACCTAAACCTGTAAGCTATTAAACCCTGTTGCTCCCATCCAAAACCAACTCAAAATGGATAAAAGACCTGGAGGTAAGACCTCAAACTATAAAATTTATAGAAGAAAATACAGGCAAAACTCTACACAACATACATCTCAGCAAAATCTTTAAAAATACTTCCCTCATAGCGAAGGAAGTAAAGGAAAATATAAACAGCTGGGACTACATCAAACTAAAAAGCTTCTGTACAGTAAAAGAGACAATAACCAAAACAAACAGACACTGTACTAATTGGGAGAAAATCTTTGCATATAATACAACCGATAAAGGACTGATAACAAAAATCTACAAAACTCAACAAAAACAAAGTCAACAATCCAGTCAAAAAATGGGCAGAAGAGCTAAAAACACCCTTCTCCAAGGAAGAAAAGCCAACAGGTATATGAAAAATGTTCAACATCACTTATAATCAGAGAAATGCAAATCAAAACCACAATGAGATACCACCTCACGCCAGTGAGAATGGTGCTCATCAAAAAAGCAGGCAACAACAAATGCTGGCAAGGATGTGGAGAAAAAGGAACTCTCCTATACTGCTGGTGGGAATGCATACTGGTCCAACCACTATGGAAAGCTGTATGGCGTTTCCTCAAACTGCTAGAAATGCAGCTTCCGTATGACCCAGCAATACCACTCCTGCGAATCTACCCAAAGGACACAAAAACACTAATCCAAAAGGATACATGCACCTGTATGTTTATTGCAGCATTGTTTATAATAGCTAAGGTATGGAAACAACCCAGACGCCCAAAAATAGATGATTGTATCAAGAAGATGTGGTACATATACACAATGGAATACTATTCAGCACGGAAAGAAGATAAACACATGCAATTTGCAGCGACATGGATGGAATTAGAGGGGATCATACTCAGTGAAATAAGCCAGAAAGAAAGAGAAAAATATCGAATGGTTTCACTTATAACAGAAATACAGGGGAACCAAATAAGAATGTGACATTCAACAGGGGAGAGGGAGGGTAAGGGGTTAAAAGGGGGAAGAAAGGAGCACAAGGGACTATGGGGATAGCTTCACGAGTGAACCGGTGATGGGTAACCTATGGGGAACACACAATAATGTAAAAGATATGAATAACAAAAATAAATAAATAAAAGGTATGTATTAAGAAAAAAAAAAAAAACCTGTTGCTAAGGGCCTCCCCAGTGGTGCAGCAGTTAAGCGCTGCACTGTCAAGCTGTCAGCAACGCAAGTTTGACACCTGGCCGAGGAGATTCCCACATAGCATGGCAGACCTCTCCTGCCTCGTCCGCTGCCGCCTTCAGCAGTGTATTTCTGTCGATCTGCCTGTTCTGTTCCCCACTCTGTCTCTGGTGAACCCTCTCACCGCCCCATGCCTCTGGCCTGTACCCCAGAATTGTATGCATAAATAAATAAATCTTTAAAAAAAATAAAACCTGTTGCTCAATAAACTGAACAAGCAGTTCAAAACTTGGTCACTTTAGATATAATGTTGACCTCAAAGATGAACATTTATTGTCATATTCCTATACCCCTCTCTATGATCTTTAATATTACTAAACAGATCTAAGAAATGTACCAAATGTGAAATTAGGTAATTTGGCCCTACACCTACATCAGGAGCTATAGACACTGGGGGTTGGGAGTGATACCTATTATCTTGATGTAGTTAAGGTTCTAGAATCTAGCTTAGTGGAGATCTATAAACTCTATGACTCTTAGTATTTGCTTTTGTTGTAGAGCTCAAATGCATGATCCTCAAAGCCATAAAGGCTGTTTTATAGTCACTTGTCCAAATGATTCAGCAAACAATAATCCAAAAAAAGAAAAGGAAAGCAAATACCTCCAAAAATTCAATACAAAGGCACACACCTCAAGCAGTGGTGCACATCTGGATTGATCATGTCTCCAGATGGGAATGGTCTATCTTCCAGCTTTAAGTTACAGAATTAGCACAAAGTGGGGAACTGAAAAATCGAGTCTATCTGACTGGTATTAATTCCTTGATGTTCACAAAGTTACTTACACTCACATGTCCAACTCAATCTTTCAAACATGTTTTGAGGTTGTATAAAAGAACCCAGTCACTTGTTCTAGGAAATTCTAAATTCCTACATTCAAGTGGAAAAAATGAGCAATATTCTATTACACTAGCTCAACAAAATGTCTGCGTGGTCTACAACCTCATCTAAACTTAATAATCACATGTTCAAATATATCATGATTCTCTCAACCACCTTGTCCTAAAATTTTTAACTAATGGAGTTTGCTTTATCTATGTGATGTCTTCAGGATGAATCTCACAAAATGAAGTATTTATTTCAAAAGGATATCAAAGCTTGGAGAAAATTTTTTGGTCAACAATTTTGAGTTGAGTGTAAATGGTAGGCTGAGAATCTAAGTTTTATATACTGTTCACCATACTATGAAAATTTAAAGGGCACAAAGAATACAAAAAATTTTCTTGTATGCAATTTCTTCCAAAAGTTGAACAAAAATGTTAATGCATTTTTCTTTTCTGCACTCTATTTAATCTCCATCTTTACTTAATAGAGAACAATAAAACAAAACTCAAATAAGAAAAATATCAAATAAACTCTACTAATCTTTGGATGTTTGTTTGTTTGAGGTTTTTTGGGGGGGTATATGATTAAGAAAGATAGGATTCCACCTATTAGTTAAAATTAACAATTTAAAAACATTTTCTCAGGGTATGAAAATAAATTTTTCCATTTACTGATAGCAATGTTCTGTGTTGCTAATGTTTCCACATTTGGAAAATGCTGTATGCCTCAAAGACAACACTTCTTGCTGCACACCACTACCACCCACACCATCCTCCACTGTCGCAGACATTTTCCTGTTGTCTACTTTTTACATAAAAAAAGCAAAGACATAAAAGATTGCATTGACATGGTTCTTATTAAAACTATCTAGATGCCATAAATGTGGATCATAATTTCTTGCCTGAAAGTCATTCTATAGGTTATTTATTAAAACTTCAGCATAAAGGTCATCATTTCTGCACATGCAAAGAGATTCCACGAAGTTTCACAATGGGTATCAGTATGCAACTTTTTATCAGGTGTCAATTTTTTCAGCCTTTTTGCTTTTATTTAGAAAGGGATAAATGAAGAATTCTGTACTTGGAGCAGGATGAATAGGTTTGTAAACAAAACATACTGTAAAGATAATAACTCATTCTTATTTCTAGTTTAAAAAGATCGTCCTATACTTAAAGATATACTTCTTAGGAATGAAAGAAATTTCTACAGCCACTAGATGTCATTGTGATGTCATTCAAAGATTGATAGCCATATATTTGATAAATTTAAAATGATTTATGCAATTTTTCTAAAAGAGAAAACAGGAAATACGATTATTTTGAAAATAGTGGCAAAACACTCCCTTCATTAGGAAAAGGCTACAGTTCCTAAATTCTGCAGAAATCGCCAGATTTTAGAAAAACAATGGTTGATATTTGCATGGTTCTAGTTTTACTACTTCAGAAGATGCTATTCACTCTACATGTTTTAACTTTGAAAATATCAGCTGCTATTGCTGTTGTTTCCTAACTTTAAATGAGAGGAAACCATGGACATGTGAAAGCAGTTTAAGGTAAATTTTCAAGAGACAAGGAAATGGTAGAAAGATATAAAGGTATTGCCGATAGTCTCTATTTCTTCTGTGAGTCAAAGTGGAGGCAGGGTAAATTTCTGTAGTGTGAGGGAAGAAATGGTGGCTGATAGATGAAGAGAGGGGAAGGTATGGTATTTCATTTGTAGGTAATAGACTTTTATGGATTAAATCGTGTCTGCAAATTCATATGCTGAAGCCCTAACATGTAGATACATGTTATGTATTGACAATACAGTAACAGTCAATGTGACTGTATACATTTGAGATAAGTCCATTAAAGGGGTATGTAAGGAGAAGTGAGATCACAGCACGGGTCACTAATCCAACAGAACCAGTTTCTTATAGAAGAGCAACAAATACCAGGGATGAATATTCACTGAGAAAGGCCATGTGAGGACACAGTGAAAGAGCAGTCATCACCAAGCCAAGGAGAGAGAGCTCAACAGAAACCAAATCTACTGACACCTTGATCTTAGATTTCCAGCCTCCAGAACTGTCGGAAAATAAATTTCTCTTGTTTAAATCACCCAGTCTATGGTATTTTGTTATGGCAGCCCTAGCCAACTAATACAAGATGTAATGATGCTGTGGCATATAATACTGATAGTGATCTCCCAAATATTGACTCTCCACTTTCCTACCAGAAAAATGTGATTTCATTCGGAGTAGTAGTGTAATACAAAAAAAAAAAAAATACACATACACAGCACATATATATACATATATGTATGTATTTGTTTTTATAGCTAGAATTGGTGGCTCTAGCCAGCAAAAATGAAATTTACTGAGACATTTCTGAAACAGTTTTACTTTTCTAATAAAGGAACTGCCACTTTTCTCCCTATTAATCCCTTTCTTTTCTTCTGCCTCTTTTTTGATGTGAAGATAAAGACACCAAACTGCTTTTGGTCTTGAAGCAATGATGAGACAATCATGACTATCAAAACCAATAAGGATATCAGAGCAGAAAGACAGAGAGAGCTCAGAATGTTAATGACAGCACACAGCTACCGACCTGTCCTGCACTGTCAAGTTCTGGATTCATTGTTCATATTAAAATAGTAAATAATTGTGTTTGGTTAAGTCATTGTATTTGAATGTCTGTTACATATATTCAACTACAAATCTTTATTGATAAAGATGCTCACTTAGTATATAGTTAGATTTATCCAAGATGATGTTTTGCCAGGTAGTTATTGCAGAAAGCCTAAAAAATAAGTAGGTCAAAGCAATCAACCAGAAACTGATACAGGTCCAATCTAGATTATATAGTATAGGAAAAAATTGAAGAGAACGTGTATAAGGAAGACATTATTTAATTGGGGTAGTTAGAAGGAAGAATGAGGCCTTTAAGTTAGAGAATGGATATGAAGAGAATAAGTGAAATCACCAGACTAATAGTACCAATCAGTGGCATACTGCCTATATTAGTTTAAGATTTTAGAAGATTTCCAGGTAAAACAAATTTGATGATATAACACAGGTAATAGTGACGCAAGCAGAGGACAGTACAGATTTCTAAAACTGAGAAATCTATTGTTGTCATCTACATGATGATAGTAAATGTGGTATGAATAAGTTAAAAAGCAAGACTATAAGCACTAAAGTATTTTAATTAACAACTGCAAATGCAATAAATAGATAATGTGGAATAGCGAGGGTAGTTCAGCTAAATCCGATAAATCTCAAGAAGATAAATGTTTTTAGGATAAGAGAGCAACATAGAGGTAAGAATATAAATGTTCTTCCAGATTCTTGGTATTTGGAAGCAACTTAACTCCCCAATTCTCTTTAAAGCAAATACTCATTAACTTAACAAGAATGATTACCTCCTCAATCCTCACTGCATTCGGTCTCACACACAGAAGCCCTCTAAACTCCAGGAGTGAAGGATAGAGTCCTAAATGCATTTCCCATTTTTCTAAAAAAAAAAAAAAGAGAGAGCGCAAGCAAGTTACCATTGCAGAAAGCCTTGAGACTATAAAAACTGAATCTGGGCTTCAGTCATAATATTTTCCTGTTTTCATGCAATTTTCACCCATTGACCGCCTTAGGCTTTGAAGGATCCATTGGACTGAGTCCTTCCCATCAGTGGAAATAACCATACTTCACAGTTAGGTCTCACAATAGAACTTTCTTCACAGCTGCTTCCTGATGAGGATATAGAGTGCCAAGATAGCCACTTCTATAGTCATTCTCCTTTCTTAACTGATGCTTTAGTGAATCTTTGCAGATGATTTGGCTTGGATTCTATAGTCTTTACCACTATAGAGAATTGGATAAAATACCACATCTTTGCCAATACAAATTGAGCTTATTTGTCTCAAATCATCACCACCAATAGCTTCAATTTCCAGTCACTACACTGTTACCTAACACATCTTTTTAACTCTAATTATGTGAAGCTTATCTTCCAGTGCCTACAATTTCCCTCTTAAAATGTGGTTAGAGAAGGACAGCAAGCACAAGGCAGGTTCTCTATCGATTCAGGTGATGGGTTAAGGAGGGGCCCAGAGATCTCACAAGCTTTTTCAGGCTTCAATGTTCTTTCTACGCCAGTTTTTGTGGGGCATGCCTGAAGGCTGGCAAGGCAGGAAGGCCAGGGGTGCTGGGAGACTGGCAGGTCTCCCAGACTCCAACGAATCTACGCTTTCTCATTGGGGGTCTCTCTGGCATAGTTTAGAGCTCTAGAAGAAAACAATAAAAGCATAAAAAGCCACCGAGGGCTCTAGGACTCCTTCCCTTTAGACCTGTCTGCACAGCTCCATGGAGAACCTGTGCTCTTGGTGTCTTCTTGTCTCGACAAGACACAACCAGTACAGGGCAGGCAATGGGGCCGGGGGTGGGGTGGGGGAGCTGGGGGTGGTGGTAGGAGGCTGGGCAGGCCTCCCAGCCTCCAGCAAATACTCACTCTCTAGGGCTCTCTGGTGGCATCTTGTGGCCTCTCTGCTACACCCCGAACAGTCCTCTGCTCCACACTCTGTTCTCTGCTGACACTCTGCTGCTGATGCTTCTTCTTATAAGCCCAGTCTCTGGCTCAGGTGTGCCCACTCAAGCATCCCCACACCCTACTCCAGGTGCCCGCCATCAGGCATGCGCTTAGGCCTGCAGAGGTCCACCATTGAGGGGAGGGCAGAAAAACCTGACAGTTCTCTCATTTACCCTACAATCCTTCAGGAGAGAAGCAGGAGGATTTGGGTCAAAGAGAGGAGATGTAATGATGGAAGGAAAAACTGAAGTGTTGCTCTTTAAAGATGGAGAAAAAGACACAAACCAATAATGAATGCAGGAGGCATTTAGAAACTGAAAAGACAAAACAAGATCTTCTAGATCTCCCAAAAGAAGCACAGCTCAATTGACAACTTGATTTTGGCACATATTAGACTTGTGATCTCCATAACTAGAAGATACTAAATTTGTGTTACTTCAAGTTGCTAGCTTGTGGTAATTAATTTGTTATAGTGGTAGCAGAAAATATCCCACCTGACATTTTTCTTGTTTTATTCATTTGTTGTTTGTTTAATCATCTATACCTCCTACTAGAAAATAAACTCTCTAGGGGCCTCCCTGGTGGCGCAGCAGTTAAGCGCTGCGCTGCACTGCGCTGTCGAGCTGCTGGCAGCGGCAACCAAGTTCCATGCCTAGCTGGGCAGATTCCACATGGCACAGCAGACCTCTCCTGCTTCTCCCGCTGCTCACCTCAGCAGTGTATTTCAGTCGATCTGCCTGCTCTGCTCCCCACTCTGTCTCTGGTGAACCCTCTCACCGCCCCAACCGCCCCACACCTCTCGCCTGTACCCCAGCTTGTATGCATAAATAAATAAATCTTTAAAAAAAAACACTCTAAGAAAATGTTTTTCATATATACTCAATAAAGTTGAAATGAGTGAATTAACTGTTTTTTTGGGACAGAAAATTACATTTTGCCCAACGAAGAATTTTATTCTCTCCTTAGGTTTCAGAACTTTATGCTTTCTAACAGGAATAGGAAATACTTTGCAAAGGTATAAATGCCTCAATCATCCTAATCTCAGTATTAGAGGACTGTCATACATTTCCTATAGTAAGAATATGTTCCTTTTCACACTGATTCAGTTCCCCTATAAAAACAATGTGATCTGCCCTAATATTTGCAATCCTTCACCAAAGCATATGCTGTTGGTTTTAACCTGAGTCTTTAGATCTGCATGCAGTCTAGTAACTAATGAGTTGACATAATTATTTTTAGAGCTATAAATGGTGGTAAAGCTGTCATCACCTTATCTGGTGTTTATTTGAAATTGAAATTTTTTTTTATCATAGGTTATTTTTCTAGAAATGTTTCTATGTGTGAAAATTTCCTGGAAATTTTTATTTTAAAATACATTTCAACACTTATACATTTTAGCATAAAACTATAGGGACAATTTTGGTTCTATTTTTAGACTAATAGACTGGTAGCCTAACGTCTATTTATGAAATACCATGAGATGGATTAGTAGACCATGTCTAAAACAAACATTTTCAAGTTCCCTAAAGCACTGACAATTTTTTTTGAAGCAAATGAATTCAGAATTGGACTGGTGGTCTACAGAGTTAAGAGCAATACAAGAGAATGAAGGACTCTGAGTTTAAAAGTTATCTTTTGTCAACTAAGAGATTTTGGTGAATTCTGTTCCATAGACTACACTTATTTCGAATCAAAATATTATTGTCAGTGGTTGACTTGTCTAGTCTAAATGCAATGCTTATAACCTTTTCAATCCTGGACTAGTAAGAGTTACTGATAAACAAACAAATGAACAAATAAAAAAATTAATCTTAGATGTCAACAAGATATTCAAAATAGAACATTAAAAAGGCTATTCGAATCTTATCAAACTTAAATATTATTAATAACTTTATTCTGTTTCCAAAAGCCTAAGCATAGTCAATATCTTTGGAAGGCTTTGGGTTTAACTTTTAGATTCAATAACAAAGACATATATTTAGGAGAAAATCTCCCATGCAATTGCTATTCTTTTTTTTTTTTTATTTATTTTTAAAGGATTGTGGAACACATATCTCAATCAGCATCTATGAATTCTAATTTCCTGAGAATTACGACCCTGATCTATTATTTCAAGTTTGGTAAACTCTTCTATGGTCAGGGTCTAGTTATTTGTCCTTTCATAGAACACCTGACATTAGGCTAGAAAAAGAAATAATAGGTATTCAATTAGAAAGGTGGAAGTATAATAATAGTCAAAATAATCTTGAAAAAAACAAAGTTCTATAGGACTCACACTTCCTGATTTCAAATTTTAATATAAAGCTACAGTGATCAAAACAGTATAGGACTGGCATAAAGACATATAAACCAATGGGATAGGATAGAGAGCCTTAGAGTAAATCCTCTCATATAGCGTCAAATGAATTTTCACAATGATGCCAAAACTATTCAATGGAAAAAGGATGGTCTTTTCAACAAACAGTGCTGGGGAAAATAGAAATCCACATGTAAATAAATCAGTTACTCTCTCACCTAACACCATATATAACAATTAACTCAAAATGAGTCAGCTACTGAAATACAAGATCTCACCTAACACCATATATAACAATCAACTCAAAATGAGTCAGTTACTGTAATACAAGAATTAAACTATGAAACTAAAAACTGACAAAACCATTACAATATTAATTTGACAAAAATTTCTTGAATATGACACAGAGAACAGTCACTAAGACAAAAAAATAAACTGGACTTGATAGTATTTTTTAATTTGTGACTCAAAAGATTTCAATAGAGTAAAGGTATTCCACAGAGTGGAAGAAAATAATTGCAAATCATATATATGATAAGGGATAGCCAAATATATAGAAGGAACACAAACGCAATTGCAACCCTATTAACAACCGAGTAAAAGAATTGAATCAAGTTCTCTAAAGAAGACATAGTCATAAGCGTATGAAAAAATGCTCAATATCATTAATATTTAAAATGAATTTCAAATCTATAATGATATACCACTGGGTTGACAAATATCCAAAAAATGAGAAATAAAAAAATAACAAAAAAATAACAAATGTTGGAGAAATTAAAACATCTGTGTACTGTTGGATGGAATGTACAATGGAACAAAAGTATGGTAATTTCATGAAAAGTTAAAAATAAAATTATCATATTATTAAGCAGTTTTACTTTGGCATATATATCCAAAAGAATTGAAAGCAAGATCTGAAGAGATATTTGTACACCCATGTTCATAGCGCCATTGTATTCAGCTAATAGGTTCGAGCAATTCAATGCCCATCAAGAGGTGAATAAGTAAGCAAAATGTGGTATGTGATATGTGTGTGCACACACACACATACACAAAACGTAATATTATTCCATCTTTAAAAGGGAAGAAATTCTAACATACGTTACATGTATGAACCTTGAGGACATTGTACTAAGAAAAGTAAGTCAAACAGAAAACAAACACTGTGTGGTATTACTTCTATGTAGAATTTTTTTTTTAAGATTTAGTTAGTTATGCATGCAAGAACTGGGGTGTAGGCCAGTGGTGTGGGGTGGTGAGAGGATTCACCAGAGACAGAGTGGGGAGCAGAACAAGCAGATTGACTGAAACATACTGCTGAGGGGTGCAGTGGGCGAGGCAGGAGAGGTCTGCTGTG
Source organism: Scalopus aquaticus (assembly GCA_004024925.1). Classification (NCBI taxonomy): domain Eukaryota; kingdom Metazoa; phylum Chordata; class Mammalia; order Eulipotyphla; family Talpidae; genus Scalopus; species Scalopus aquaticus. Next base: position 98,052 of record PVIJ01001860.1, read on the forward strand.
CCATGTGGGGATCTCCCTGGCTGGGGATTGAACTCTGCTGCAGTAGCTGCTGATAGCTTCATAGGCTGAGACTTAACCCGTTGTGCCACCAGGGAGGCCCTCTGTAGAATTTTTGAAAAAGACAAGTACTATATGATTCCACTTCTATCAGGTACTTAGAATAGTCAATATTATAAAGAAATAAAGTAGAATGGTGGTTGCTGAAGTTAGGAGGGGGGATTGACACTTTGCTAAATAGATATATGGTTTCAGTATTACAAGATAAAAACAGTCATGGAAAGGAAGGTGATGCTGATTGCACCACTGACCTATTAATAAAAATTACTAAGAAGGCAAATTTTGTGTTCTGTTATATTTCACCATAATAAAAAATTGAAAAAATAATAAAAAAGAACAATCTGTACTATGAATAATGGATCATAAGGCAAGAACAGATGTGGGAAACAAGTTTTTATTTAGCATAGCTCATTGTTATAGAACTCAAAAGGGTAAGCCAACAAAATAACTGGCATAAACTTGCATATGTAGCTTCATTGCAGTCACAATGTGGACTAGTTTGAGTTGAATGAAAGATGCTGAGTTTATGTCCTCCCTGGGGACATAAATGAAGGTGGGAGTGCTGGACAACAGAAATCCTAGAAATGATTTGGGGTAATGGTTTGGTTACCAAAAGAAGTCAAAGGAACCTGAAACCTCAAGCAAAAGTGTATCATTAAAAAAAAAAAAAAAGGATGGCTTAAATAACATTTTAAAACTTGATCAGCTTATCCGCAAGTGTGGATAGCAATTGTCTCTAATATGTTCCTACATTTCAGTTTCATGGCAGCATCAGAGAAGGCTATAAATTATGCTATATTAGAAGGGCATTGGAGGCAATCTTGGTGTCCGTCAATTAGGAAATGAGATAAAATTGAGCAAATGCACATACAAATATGCTACAGTTAGAAAAAATACATCATATGAACAAAGAATAACAAGATTAATCTTAAGACAACAGTCTTAAGGGGAAACTTAAACAGAATAAGATCTACAACCTTTTCATTCATGTACTATTCATATACCCTTTCCATAGCTATAAAATCTATGGAAATTCTTTGAATGTTTGTTTCTTCTTCTATTCATTCAGTATATACTTAATTCTCTATTATGAACCAGTGTCTGGGATACGTGAAGGCAATCCAGTGTTAAACAAAACATGTTTCATACCCTCAAGAAGCTTAAAATCTAGGAGGAGGGGCAGAAAAGTATATAGGCAATCACAATGTTACCAAGTAATTATTAGCCTTTATTCAATCCCCTTCTTATTAGTAACTGATACAAAAATACACAGTTGGGAGGTACCATATTAGTGCCTGAGAACCCAAATAACTATAATGGGCTCTCAGTATGTCAACCAAGTGAACGATGTCTTATACATTATCTCTTAGACAGCTGAAACTCATTAGCTTTCTAGGGCAATCCTATGAAATACGCTCTCCACCCAAACATGAACAACAGTAGGTCCTGACCTTAGTTAGAAAACAGACAACCAAACGTCCTGTGTGCTATCCATCTGTGGTATTCACTACGACAACAAGAACCACTTCAAAAAACAATATGTGGCATTTGATAAAATAGAAGGTGCTGGAGGGAAGAGGCCATCAGTTCAGTGAAATTAGATCCAGCTGTAAGCCACTCAGACCAGGGCTATCTGTAAATCGCTTTTTTTCCTGCCCTGTACATTATAGCAATCTACAACAGATCACAAGAGCACAGTCAAAAGCCATATGTTTGGCATCATGTGGCTAGCATCTGGTATTTCTTAAGATACAACTAAAAACGTTGAAAACACAATAAAACAACTGTCATTCACTTAATGCTTGTGCTTATATTTTAGCTCATGGATGGTTTTATAACAAATAAACAGTTGTATGAAGTCTCAGTTTAGTCACCTTCCTTTATACATTTCTTTCCTTGGTGAATTACACTTTCATCTTTCCTTTTGGCTTGGCCTGATTGTACTTTTGTGTATGTGTGTCTGTGCTACTGTAGATGGTGAAACGCTGCTATATAAGCAGAATGAAACTGTCTTTTAAGGCAGATACAGCCAAGTAGTCTACAAGGTCATAAATATTATTTACACTCAATCTGTTTACTAAAAGAAAGTAGAGGTCTGGCTAGTATGTTTCACAATGTCTAGAATTAAAGCTCACACTGGAATAAGTGAGAAATGCATCTGGTTGGTACTTGGGGAAGTGGGCATATGTGGTTTTCTGGTCCTTCTTAATTATATATGAACTATCATTACAGATCAAGTGTACTCTGATTTGGAAATTTGTCTAGACATTTTGACAATTGTACCTGTTAACAACTGGTAGACCCAAAGCAGTTCAGTAAACCTCAGAGTAGTGGAAACTTCTTATCACTTTAGGAAAACACTTAACCTCTTGCTGGAACAAATTAATGATATTTCTTACTTTACATGTTGAATCAGAAAAGGATAAGTATAACAATTGCCTTCAAAAGCACTAAATATATTATTTTATCTGATGAAGAAGACAAACTTGTATGATAGATTATTTTTAGTTAGAAATCCCAGGTGAAAATACAAGTAAGTCTTGAATATAGATTTTGCATATAATTTCCAAAATCAAGGTACACAAAATAAAAAACAGTAAACAAATGAATTTGATTCCTCTCACTACTTTTTCACACTTCAGAGTTTACATTTTTCACTGATTTACTTGGGAGAGTAACCACAACATGATCTCATCTGGGAATACATAGGTTTCATCTCCATACTGCTCCCCTCTCCCCCAACCCCCACCCCCCGCCAAATTACTATGGTAGATTTCACTAGGAGCTAGAATTGAAAAAAATAAGTAAAATTAGTTAGCATAGGCTCTGAAGTGTAAGTAAAAAGTCTTAGAATATTTGGAAGGGGGAAATGAATAATTACGTAATTCATAATTAAAGTAAGGACTTATTCTTTAGTGATCACTATACAAGTTCCTTAGCTCAGTTTATCTTAAACAAATCACTCATTTAAAAATATATAATTTACCTGCAGTAAATTATAAGTAATTGTTTCTAGTAGCGATTTTATTTAATGATATTTCTACATGGACTAATGTCCAAAAAGTCTGCTTCTTTCAAGTAGAGAATAACAGTTCTACTATTATTGCCTCCCATCTTTGGGCTCCCACAACGTTATTTACATACCACCCACAGCACTTACCAAGTGGCCCATGATTACTAATAAGAGACTATGAATTCTAGCATCTCTTACTCATCTCTGTGCCTCCAGTGTTAACTAGAAGAAGCTGACGGGGGGGCGGGGGAGAGTATTTAATAAAATAGTAAATTACATGAAAATATAGTCAATTTGAAACTGTTTCTCTAGTGTACAGTGTCCAACTACTTAATCTGCTTAAATTAGAAACACTAATATGTTTAAGAGCTTGCCTATCTATGATGCATAGACCCATTAATATTGCAGAAGAGAGAGCATACATGAATATCCATGCTCTGACACAGTGTAAAGGAACGAATGCAAAGAACATTGGAAATTTATTAATGGAATTAATGCCATTCCGTGCTAAGCAGTCTAATATGATCAAACACTAAGGCTCTCAACTACCTGTGTTAAATCTTAGTCACTGCAAGTTTGAGAAGATAGGAAATCATAGTGGATGGATAACGCCCCTCTCAGGATTTTCTCCCATTAATATATACTGGGAGTTTGTCTTATAACTGGGAGACAGTGAGACAGTCTGATTGAAACAGATGCAACTACTAGAAAAAAATAGCCTTTGTCTCCAACCTGCCAGTATAGAATGAATTTTAGTTTCTGTTACTATATGAAAGATGGAAAGGCCAAGGAAAATTTAGTGAACATAATGTAGACCATATACATGTTTAAAATATCAAATTATACAGAATGGCTTAAAATGATAAATTACTCCTTCTAACTCTGAATCTTACTCCCTAGATAAATCACTCTTACCTTTAATAAAATTACATATTTCAAAGTAATCCATTTATACTACAGCTTCTTGATTTACAAATTTTAGGCATTATCAATTGAATTTTAATTATAGCAATGTTTAGCTTAATTATGAAACTCTATTTCCTCTCATCCTTCTCAATATGGAAAGTGGGTAGAATGATCACTAGGAGTCACGAGAAGATGGTGTGACATGAAGTATGAGTGCAAGAGCATGTAGTAGATGGTACCAAAGGAAGCATTTTGAGGAAATGCCAAATTGAAAACATGGCCATCTGCCCAAAGCCATCATCAACACAAAGGGCAAATCAGAGAAAAATAACCTGGAAGCTCAGTTCTCAAAGAAAGTTTAGAAACAGGGAAGGGGGTAGTGTCGGGGGAGGCAGATATGAATGTAGATTCTACACCCACAATAACGTCCTGCAACTCTTACAGAGCTCCTGCTACATGAGAAGCCTGCAGAGCTAGTGCCCTGAATGGAGGCCATCAGAACTGGAAACTAGAAAACTAACAGAAAAACTGAAGTAAGCCCTTCAAAGATTTTTGCTTAAATCATTTCAATTTTATAATAATTTGTGAAAAATAAAAAGCTGGAAGCATTGGAAAGTCTATTAACAATTAAACAACTATCCTGCTGACCCCTGACATTTGTGAACCCTAGGACAAAAATATAAATGAAGGCCAACATATTATATCCTATATATTTAAAAGTTAGAAATTAAGGCAACTTCTAAATAAAATATATTTTATCCCCCAACCTTGACAAATATAGTTTCATAATATGAAGATAAGATGTGTAAGGCTGTTTTTTACATTACTTACAGCCAATAAAATAACAGAGCATTCAATTTAATAAATATTGTAGTTGTGTGAGTGGTCTGTTGATAAACTGAGTAATAACTGTTAAAAACTTTTTTACCTTAATTTCAGCAAAATCACTAACTACATTACTATAATCAAGGTTTATAGTTTGTGCTATTTTAAAAGTAATCATTTAACAATTAAAAATAAAACATGATCATAAACATAAAAACTATATATTTTAAGTGTATTTAAGGTAATTTCAAAAAGCAAAATAAGTTACTCTACCTGCATATTTTCAAAACATTTTCTTCTAAAGTACTTAAAATTATTGGAAGTTGAGGGAAAGACAAAATTATAATATCAAATTTTAAATATAAAATATTTAAATAATGCTGCAATTTTATTTTTTGAAATTATTAAATATTTTTAATGAAACTATTTAATGGTGATATTCAGTGTTAATCTAGAGATAACTGATTTCATCATTTAGACATATTCTAGAAAATTTTAAGTAAAATATAAATTCATAAATATTTCAAAATATTCATAAATTGTCTCAAATACCATGTTAATTAATGAGCAACTTTAGAATAAAGTTGGAACACAAGGAGCAAACAACAACAAAATAGATGTTAGATACTACTGGCAAATGAAATTTTAGTAAGAATTTTATTTCATGCTATCTAAGAAAGATTTGACAATTTATCTCCCTTTCTAAAGTGTTTCTTGCATTCAAGTGTGCAATGGAATATTTAATGCTACAGTGGTAATCAAACTGCAATATATAAAATGTATCAAATCAACACATTGTAGACCTTGCCCAATGTCATGTCAACTACTTCTCAATTAAGCCTGGGGAATAGTTGTTCCTATACCCTCACACTGTATCCATCTCCAAAGAACAACAGGTATAATAATTCACCTTTTGTTTCAAGAACATAGGGCAAAAAAGTGGAAAATCATTAAGTATTGAAAGTAGATCTCTAAGATTTCTGGTTGTTCTATCAGGGTAGGACATAGGATCATGAGTAACAATGGTGCCCATATCTTCTTTAATAAGTTGTGTGTGTGTGTATGTGTGTGTGTGTGTGTGTGTGTGTGTGATATCTATTGTAAACCAAATCTCTGAAGAAGTGTGAGGCCCAGTCAGGGCTGAAGCCCCTCTTACCTAGTCCTGGGTGACAATTCCAGTAATAGAAATAACTCAGATGCCAGTGAAGATCTTAAGTCAACATATAGAGAATGAGTAACTATCACTGCTAACACTGATTTCTACAGGCTCTTCCGTCAGTTTCATTATGTCAGAACAAACTAAACTCAATTAGATATATAAAATTTAAGAAATTAATAAATTCCATAAACCCTAGACTACAAATTCACAAAGCAGGTATTAAGTCTGTGGAGGCTACAGGTGTATATTCTGTATATCAGGTACACCATAGTTGATGTATAATAGTTTAATACTTAAGTAAATTAATGAAATATTCTGTACTTCTGTACATTATGTAATGAGCTAGAGTTAAGACAAATGGATGGTCCTGCCCATACCATCATGGAAACACCTATGAGAGTCACACACCTGAGCAGATTTTAGCAACCTCATCAGCAGTCCTTTCCAAGACTGTTTTGCCATGATGAATGTTAGAGAAAACAGCAGAGTTATTGCTCATTACTAAGCTCACAAGTGGGTTTCAGAATTAAATCAGTATGAAATCTGAGGTCTGTCTATCTCAATTCACTACACAATTTAAGAGCAGCCCTGCGAATCTGGGAGGATGTGTTTCAGTATTATGATAGTCTTACTCCAGCATCAGCTTGGACTCGGGCTTCTTCTCTGCCTCCGCACTTGAAATTTAAATCAATTTCCAGTCTCTGTTCCAAACTGGAGTTGTTCCAATTGCATTTCCCCTGACAATGAGTCACTTCACCCATGACATTAGGAATTGGTGGCACAACCCATGAACTCAATCTGGAGTGTGGGTCATTTGGAACTGTAATGAAATTAGGTTGTTCATCAGGTGCCAAACTTTGACTGAAATATTTAATATATTCATCCAAATTTCAGATAATTTATAGGGACTTTATAAAAAGAAACAGAAAAATAAAAATTGTTGCAATAAAATGAAACACATTTTTGGAAAACATCTACTTTTTAACTGTCAAAGATTATAGTTTTCATGGAATTACACTTTCTTGTCATTTTTCTCTCTCCAGAATAATCACACTTACCCAGACTTCCAGCCCAGGTAATTACAAGGGTATGTCGACTCATTTAAAAACAGCTTGGAGTTTTTACCAGTTATGAGTAAATAATGTATTTATACAACTGGAAGTGATTTGCAACAAATTTGACTTATCAAGTAATACTAAGTTTAGCACTGATAATTATTAGTAAAATATGAATGGAATTCAGACCACATCGGTTGGACTAAGCCAGCATAGGTTTCAGGGGAAGCAGAACAGCATAATAAAAATTAAGAGCATTAAATTCACATAAAGAAAAATCGACCTGATGGCACCAAAAGCCAATTATCTTTCCTTTTACCTTAAGTTATGGGTATGTTTATATAACATAGGCTTTAGTAAAACTTCTATAGTATTCTTCCAATAAACTTACCCATTTTTCATGAAGGGTAAGTTTTCAAGAAGAAAAAGGTGCCACCACAAAGCAAAAACTAGCAGGCAACCACAAATAAGAGACATTCTATAGGGAAGGGGGAGGAAAAGAGACCAAAATAGAGGAGAAAAGAGCACAAGGGACTATGGTGATGGTTCACGGGTGAATTGGTGGTGGGAAACCTATGGAGGATACACAATAACATAAAGGATATAATTTTTTTTAAAAAATTAGAATAATAAAAAAATAAACTGTGAAAAAAAAAGTCAACCATAACCCATGATCTAAAGATAACTACTGAACATCCTGGAATATTTTGTTTCAGTCTTTCAACTTTGTGTATATGTGACTGTGGGGATATATGTTAACAAAGGGTCATGGAATTGAACAACAACAAAGGTACCACCACATAATTTAAACTTTAATCTTTGGGGAACCTCCACTGTAAGTGTCATACATTTGGGCCTTCTTGGAGACAAAGACCATTTTCTGCACATTCCAGAGAAGATTTGGTACAAATCTGGTGCTCTGCCTGTGTTAAAAGTGAACTTATTAGTTACTACAACTGATTCATCTTCAGCACTATTTTTTTTCAATTTCAATCTGTAAAAGTAAATACATAATTTGTAACCACTGTAAAGTCAGACATTGAAATAATTACAAAAAAAATGCTCAACGAGACATCACCAACTAATGTAGTAAAGTGTGTATTTCTTCTACATTTAATGTAATATTGTTTCCACATGCAATATATTTCCACTTACAATACTAGTAGTACCTTTTTCTGCTTCTTTGCTCAGACTTACTTTTATATGATTTTTCCCATAAAGAATATGAGATGGATTTCCTTTCCTCTGAAGAATATAGTTATGGGAAGGACTATTTTCAAACTGCCACATAAATATGTCTAACATTCTGCATTCTATGAATTTCATTGTGTCCATACACACTGATCCCTGTGGATGTTAACAGGTTCATACCTTCAACATAAATTATTTTCCCTCTTTTATTCACCCAATGTATTCTGGACTATATCACAAGAATATGTGCTGAAGCACTATGATAAAACAGTATTAGTATCACAGCTCTATCCTTACATTTCAGGGAGAGTTTTAATGCTAGAATATTTTTTGTTTGGTTTCTATCTAGTGGTTGAAATAAAAACTTACTGTTAAAAAGAAGCTCTAGGGACACTTTAACTTTAATGGCCTTTATATGCAGAGTTATAGGTAAGTGTAAAACTACTAAAATGAAGTTGGTGTGCCATGGTTTTATGGCACTATAACAATTACCTAGGAATTGCATCCATGCTGGGAAACTCCACAAGTGTTCGATCACCTTGTGCTCTTTAGCAAAAAAGTACTAAATGAATACATAAATAATTGGATCTATGTATGCAGTCACTAGGAGCCAGCTGACAAAAGCCTGCATAGCAAGGAGTACAGAATCAAACAACGGTATCCATCATCCATGCACACCCACTTCTACCTTCATTCTGGCAGGTTAACAATTAAAGTATTTTGATGGAAAAGCTAAATTTCTGTTTTCTTTGAACTAAAGGATAAGTTGCAGCACTCATACCCTGAGGGTGCTGGGTATAGCCAAGGCTGCAGCTAATTTGGAGTTTCAAAGATGGGAGAGCATCCCCTGGTTATTTCATACCACTTCCCCCTTTGAAGGAGTTCTTAAGCAAATGTTTACCTTGTCATCATGTGTAACTTGGGCAATATGTTCTGAGTATTATGGGGCTATGTGCTCCCCACTGTGGGTTATTCACAAAGTTTTCTGAAAGTTGTTGTGCAAAGCAAGTTACTGTGAAGGTTCTCCAAGGTTCTGGTTGACTTGTGTTTGGAATAAGTCTTTTGTTGTTATTTGCTTCCTGACAGAGGGACTGGAAATTGTCTGGACCTTGGAACTAACTTTGTGATGTTTGGATAATGCTCTTAAAGTGAGTGGTGTTATTCGCATGTGGTTTACTTATGCAAAACAAGTCAAAAGATGGATTTAAAGTACATTTCTTAAAAATTAGTGCTTTTGAGAAGTCCAAATTTTGTGATACAACAGGCTCATACTATCTAAAAAATTTGGCAAGGTTCTTAACTATCACCTTCTGCAACCTGAGTTGAGCAACAGTACAGAAGCTCTTACTGTTTGTTTCTTCCTCAAACCCTATCTCCATTTATTACAAAGTGAGTTATTTATTAAGAAAAAAGTGGTACTTCTTGCCTGCTACTACATTTTAACAAGTTTTAAAATGAAGTTTTGAAATAAACTCAGCTCAATTCTGTAGCAACTAACTCTGGACTTTCCCCCCTCCTGAGAGGAGACCGAGAAGTAGACTGATGAATATATAAAGTAGTGAACAGTTAATTCGGGGATGGATGTTTCTATGAAAGGACACATCTTTTTCCTTAAATTGTGAGTGTCTCTGTAAGTACCAATATTACGTTAGCTGAAAAACAGCAATATAAATGTGACAGTGCCTGTGAATAGCAGTCTGTGTCAAAGAGCTCTCCTGCTCTCCCCAGTTCATATAGTTCCCGCTCTACACACCACTAGGGTAAGGATCCTGTACCCTTTTAGCTCTTTCTGTAAAATCTATAATCCAAAAGTAAAACAAAGTAAACTTCACTAATGTACATATTGCTGTGCCCCTTCACCTACAAAACTAGATCAACCTTGCCTAAAGATGTCTGCACACAGGATAAATTAATCTCACAGCAGCTCTGTAAAATAAGAACCACGCACCAGCGCCAGCACACTGGAGGACCAGGATGCTGCCATCAGCACAAGGCTCCTCCGTACTCTTCTCTCCTTTTGTACATCAATGGCACTTTACTCACCATCTGGCACACTTTCCTGTTGCCAATTTTTATGATTAAGGAAAAGTGTTATATACTCTTCAGTTTGCTTTTAGGGAATTTTTAAGTATTTTAATAATATATAAAACAACTGGCCACAGATTCTGACAGTGGCATTCCTAAGAAATGTTCAGTTCTAGGACCTCTGCTACAATATCAACTCTGGTTATGCTCTCTTAGCTGCTTCCAACCCCTGTCCTGTCAACTCTATTGTTAGTTGGTAGTAGATCTCATGGGTGTCTGAGCAGCTACTTTTGAACATTAATGATGGGAATGAAAATTGAGATCTACTATTGTTATAAATGTAACAATATATAAGAATAGAGATAGTCTGAAACCAAGTCAGGGACATACTGATCTTCAAAGAAACCCATTTTGTCTCAGAGAGGTGGGTTATCTGCTACTCTAGTCTACCTAGGTGCCAAGTATTGATATAGGATATAAGAGTCATAACAATGTGTTTTAGCTATGTATGCAGTGATAAATGGTTCTCAGTTTTTTTCTGGACCAGAAAACTCTCCCTCTCTTGCACCAAGTTTTAACATCATTATTAATATCATTTAAAATAAATTCACTCATTCACTTATTTACTCACTCATTCCCAGCACCAAGCAAGATTCTTAAACACAATCAAATCAAAACTGGGTTAATATTACTGGGTTAGTCCAGCTTCAGGACATGCATGCTATGTTTATTGATAGCTTCCTTTGATGAGTCACTATGTGTTGAGAGCTTCTCAGCCAGTCAAGTCTACAATAAGCAATAGTTCAACATGCCCCTGCGTAAGAGACCATACCAAAATGTTTCAAATTTCCTAAACTAGATAAATTAAAAGACTTGTCCCTGCACATGCCTCCGCAAAGGAGTAAAAGATTAGCCTATGAGTAAATGGGGACAGAACAGTCTTTACAAAGTTTGCATAGAGCTAAATTAATGAGAAGAGTGAAAAGGGTAAAATTAGAAAGAAATGGGATGGAAAAGAAAAAAAACTAGGAGAGGAAGATGGACAAGGAACAATATAGAAGTAAAACATGAAGAGTTAGAGGTTAAGTAAGTGTAGACTTGTGAGGTCCAAGATAGGCATTCATAACTGTTTAAGTGAATTGTGAGACTTTTAAGGCAATATGTGAAGAGCAAAGGTGGGATGCACAAAGGGGTAAGGGGCAGAGAGCATGCAATTTCTCACCGGTTCTATCATATTCACCTATTCCAGGTTGCCATCATCATCATAAACCACTATAACATCTTCCTGCAGCTCATAGTATTTTCTCTACCCAGAATCAGAAATGATCCTTATAATTTATAGTTATGTCACTTCCCTATTAACAACAGTGCAATGCCTTCGCTTCTCAGGCCAGAACATGTTATTTCAGATTCCCTATTACAGTTTCAGGGGCAACATATCATCTGGACTAACTCATCTCTTCCTCAGCATGCTACCACAATGCTGAATTTCTTTCTACTCTTTGAATTAGATTTATTTCCTCTTCAGGGCCTTTGTGCTCACTGTTGGAATTCTCTCCCACCAGATCTTCTAAAGGTGACTCCTCAAAGTATAGCTCATAGTTCAAAAGTCATTTTGACATTGTCTAACTCATAAATGGAGCACGATAAATTCTGCTGTATGAATAGGGATTATAAAAGTTTCGACATAACATTAGTAATTAAAGAATTACTTGTTTCTCCAGATGATTTAGGAATATCTTGTAGATTAGTTTATATTCACTTAAAGCACAAAAATAGTGCAAATAGATAGAATTAGAAACATAGGTCCCAGGCTAATAAAGACAGTAGATATTCTGGTATATTTGATTCTATGGTTTAAGAGTATTAAAAATCTCAACTTTCTAAGTGAGTCCTAACCTATGATGTAAGGCTATACCGCAGGAGACAAAGTCCATATGCTTATATTCTAGAGGACGAGACTCTACGGGAAGAGAGACTCCACATGGAGGAGCCATCAGACATATGAGTGAAGAAGTCATCTTGATTATCTCAGTCTGGCTATATCTGAATGCGATCATATGAGATTTCAACATGAAACCAACAGAAGAACTGCCCAGCTGAGCCCCAGCCAACTCAAAGAATCATGAGAAATAAATTGCTGCTGTCCTAAGTCACTAAAGTTCAGTGATTTGTTATGAAGCAATAACCAAAATAGGTAGTCATGTTAGCAGCACAATTTTTTTATAGCTGGAATGGCTTAAATATTAAATTGTCCTGTTGTCATGACTTATCTATATATTGTTCGCTCACACTATAAAGTCCCTAAGGGCAAGAAACATATTTTAATGGTTTTTATGTCCCTCACTTGCTAGCATAGTACCCTAGAAATAGTATGCACTGGAATATTTATTATCTTATCCACAGAACATTTATTATGTTAAGCACTTTAGAGGCCCATAGAATTTCTTTTGATTCTATGAAGTTTTAGAATTAAGTTACTCTTGTTATAAAATCATTTTCTTAGATACAAAAAAAATCTTTGATACCATTAGTAAGATTTCAGAATCCAAAATATAATTTTGATACCATTTATAACTTCTATTATTTTCCTGTTAAGAAACATTATACATATTCAACTATAATAATGTAAGAAAATATAATTACTTTGAGACTGCCCTTAGAAACTAAGAAGAAAAATGACTCAGCTGCATCTAGAAATAAAATAACATTTAAAATTCCAAATGACTAAGAGTAACATTTTATTACTCTAGGGCATAGAATCTATTATTACTGGTAATATCCCAAAACACTTTAGAAGACTTATGTGAGTAACAATGAAATGATTGCATTTCCAGAAAAGACACTTAGCAAATTCATTGCAGGTTCTTTCTACACTTCTTCAGTGATTCAATCTTTTGGCTAGATATTTTAACTTCTTCTACATCACTGGAGGCTTGTCCAAAATATATTTCAAATAACCACATACCTTTAGAGTCTCATTCTTAAAACCTTTGGGAGTATTTCGCCAATTCAATGATCTCATTGGCTAAATATCTTTAGCTGTACAATTTTGTACCTACATCACATATCATGTGGAGAACAAAACTAAGTATACCTGAAAATCTATTGGACTATTTATCTCCTACTATAGAATTTTATAATATACTGGGTTATTTAATTTGAAGACTTAATATCAGGAAATCACAAGTGGTATTAGTAAGAAAATGCAATGAAACCCAATTTTGAAAATATAATTTAAGATTGCTAAATGTTAAACTATAAACACAGATTAGAAATTAAAATTTAAAGATGTCTGAAACCCACATAATTATGTAACATTCTTTACATTTTATAATTGGTACTTAGAAGACACATATTTTCTTTCACACTGCTATAATCTGAATTTCCTCTGGCCACACAGTCTGAGTAAGTAACAAGATCAAAAAACAGTAACAAGGACCTCCCTGGTGGTGCAGCGGTTAAGCGCTGCGCTGTGGAGCTGTCAGCAGCTGTGACATGAATTCAATGCCCAGCAGGGGAGATTCCCACATGGCACGGCAGACCTCTCCTGCCTTGTCCGCTGCTCCCCTCAGCAGTGTACTTCAGTGGATCTGCTTGTTCTGCTCCCCACTCTGTCTCTGGTGAACCCTCTCGCCGCCCCACACCTCTGGCCTGTACCCCAGCTTGTACCCATAAACAAATCTTTAAAAAAAAAAAAACCATAACAAGATGTCCCTATTCTGTATTAAAATGACTTAAAAATCTCCAGCCCATTAAAGTTTCTACCTTTTTGGCTTAATACAATTTTTATCGAATTAATGAATTCTAAGAAACAACTTTTCTGTCAGAAATGCCGCCTCTTTAATGATAGAAACTTGATTGTGTTCAGAGAGATAAAGTGTCAAAAGCGGTAAGATACTTAGGAATAAACTTAACCAAGAGTGAAAACCCGATACACTGAAAACTATAGGATGTTGATCAGAAACAGAATACCACATGTTCAAAAATTAGAATATTTTGAAAATGCCCACACTATCCAAAGTAATAAGATTCAGCACACTCCCAATCAAAATCACAAAGGTACCTATCACAGGGCTTCCCTGGTGGCGCAGCGGTTGAGCACTGCGCTGTGGAGCTGTCTGCAGCGCGTGATGCGAGTTCGATGATCAGCTGGGGAGAGTCCCACATGGTGCGGCAGACCTCTCCTGCTGCTCCCCTCAGCAGTGTATTTCTGATCTGCCTGTTCTGCTCCCCACTCTGTGTCTGGTGAACTCTCTCACCGCCCCACGCCTCTGGCCTGTACCCCAGCATGTATGTATAAATAAATCTTTTAAAAAAATTAAAAAAAAAAACAAAGGTACCTATCACAGAAATAGAATAAACTATCCTAATATTTCTTTGGAACCACAAAAGACTCCTAATAACACTGGTCAACATTGAGATCGTTACTGACTTAAAAAGGCCCTAATCTGTAGTATCTTGGTGTGCTGAACATGAATATAAGCCTGAAAATTTTGTATTAGCTCTTGTTGTGAAGATACTTCCTATAATTTATTTATGTTTCACCGTGTAAATTTATCCAGCAGGACTGCAACAATATCTTAAATCAGCCTAGAATGATGTAATATTGCATTGCATTGCATAATACCATCATGCACACATCATCCAGAGCTGACTGCATCATCTTCTGCTACAATGCAATACTACTGCCAGACGGCTGCTAAAGTAAGCTGACGTCAGCAATGCACTAGAGAAAGCCCTGTCGGAAAGGTTGAGCATTGAAAATATTTCAGACTTTGTGCGAGACAGTTTAAGCTACAGTTCCATAGAACTGTTATTATTTTATCCATTTAGGCACAATACAGAACAGTCATGCCTCAAAAGTGTGTTAATAGTGTGGATAATTTCTGCTCTATTTGTGGGGAAGTGACACTTGCCAACCAGAAGTATCACTTCTCAAGTGAAGAAGGCTTATCATCTTGACTTCGAATGCAAGGTTGAAGACCAAGACAAGCCTTGGGCCCCACATATATGCTGTGCCACATGTACAACACGGCTTTCACAGTGGTTCAATGGCAAAAGACCATCAATGCCGTTTGTAGTTCCCATGGTGTGGAGAGAGCCAAGCAACCACATCAAAGACTGTTACTTCTGCTTAGTTCCTCCTCTTTCCAGCAGAATAACAAAGCAAAAGAAGTCGAGAAAAGTCTACCCAAACATTCCACCTGCATTGAGATGACCGGTTCAACAACTTGCTGCAGGGTGATGCGAAACAAGCATGGAATGCTTTTAGCCTAGTGTCTACAAACTTTCTTGGGAATGTTAGGGCAGAAAACTTGTACAAGGAAGTAGTAGAAGACATGCTGATGAAGTATCAGAAACTTGACTACAATATGTCTCTAAAGATCCACTTCCTTCATTCACATTTGGATTTCTTTCCTGAAAACTGTGGTATGGTTAGTGATGAACATGGCGAACATTTTCATCAAGATATCGCATCAATGGTACAAAGATACCAGGGAAAATGGTCATCTACAATGCTGGCTGACTACTGCTGGCCACTCCCCAGATATGCTCCTGAACAGCTGTGCAAGAGACAAGCGAAGAAATCTAAGAAGTAATCTATGACTTGATTTTTTACAGGTATTAACCATAGGCCTGTAACTATTGGCATGCATTTTGTGATGTAAACATCAATTTATTGCAGATTACAAAAAAACTAGAACCAAAATTAGAATTTGACTGTCATATTCGTGTTGGGCACATACAAATTGATAGGAAATGACTAATTTTATTTCAGTGATACGACTTTTGTAATAATTTGTTGACAGGTGTAATCAAAGAAATCCTAAAAAAGAACAAAACTAGAGGCACCGCACTTCCTAATTTTAAGTATATAATACTGTACTACCTACAGCAACTGAACATCTGAAGCATCCTCACCATACACAAGTTAAATTATCAGATGGACGTGTTAAGTAGCTTGATATTGGTAATCATTCCACAATTTACATGTAATATCAAATCACGTTGTATACTTTAAATACATTATTACATTTGTCAATTATTCCTCTATAAAATTCCTTTAAAAATTAATTTCTCCATTGTGACTAGTAGTGTTCATATGAAAATTTAGTTATTAAGATGAAAAGCTTTTTCTCTCCAAACACAAGCACCAACTTTTATTTCTTCTTTCTTCTAGTATGAAACAAAGGTGGCATCTGGAGTTGTATCAACTATCTTGAAAGTAAGAGGATACACATGAAAATGAAGAATGGCCTTCACTCCAAAGATTGAGGGGAAAGTCAAAACACAGGGCCTTTATTAAATAGTTAAGCCACAGCTGCTTACTAAAATGCCTATTTCTACTTCTTCTAAACTGCTTATATTTGGGATTTCCATAACTTAAATCTTAACATTCCAAAAAGTCCTCCAGAACATGATTTACAGCAAAATGTAATTTATCAATATCTATTTCTAACTAAAGATAAAAGTGGCGATGACTTAGATAGCAAAGAATTTATATAAATTCTTTGTTTTGTGAGTTCTCCCAAATAGAACTCCCAACAGAACATTTGTAAGGTACCATCCAGAATCCTAACTTCTAGAACCAGATATCCCTAGCAGTAGCTCACCCTAGAACCTGTCTTGAATGCATTTTCACCATGCCTATCAAACTCTTGGAGTCAAGATGCAATGGATTGAGTGTAAGACAAGTAACTGAGTGCTATAATGCTTCCTGATACATTGTTGAGATAAGAAGCACAATTTGAGAAAGTTCCTATTGGAATTCAACATACAGAAAAACAAATCCCATAAAGTCCCATGATCTGTGTCCTATATTGAAGAAGTCTAAAAAACTCCACTGGAATCTGCAAATTGGACAAGTTGTAATCCAACTGTCATAGTAGAAATCTGGATTCCTTTTATGCAGGAGAGATAAGAATGATGGAGGATATACTTGGATTAGTTCAAACACTGCCATATTCTACTACCCCAGACCTGACTGTTGCTACTGGATTGGTAATTGAGCAAGCTTCAGAAGCAATGGTTCAAGTTAGTTCTTACCAGAAATTTGAGAAAATACTGGAAAATACCATGCTGAGAAAGAGAACCTAAGTCATGGTTGTGGCATGCCACTAAAATTGGTTAAGAATGTCAAGAGAAATGCCAGTTTTTAAGTTTTCAACTAGATTTTGAACTGAAAGGCTTACAGAGGTCCAGCAGTTACTTAAGTGAAGCAGAACTACATGGAGTGAACCAAAGAATATCTTGAGGAAATGTAAATCCAACTAACTGTGAATGCATTGTTAATTTTTTTCAAAAGGCCAAAAATTATGAGAAATTTAATTTTACAATGTAATCAATTTAAAAATGTGTGTGGTCAAATAAAATTTCTCTGAAAGCTAAATATGGTATCTGCAGCCATCAGTTTATGTCCTTTGACTATTCCACCTCATTACAGAGAGATATCTGACGAGCCCTCTCAAGCTAACATTGATTGCTCTTCCCCAGTTGTTATGAACTCAACACAAAAACCCAGATGCTTTCGACTTGACTGCATACCATCTCTGGGCAGGGCTGCTAGTCACTAAAGAAAAATATTGGTGGTTTTGAATCTACAAAGAATCTATAAGCTGAGACTTAACAGTATAGGTTATTTTTCATTGAAAATGTATTTCTACATTAACTAGAAAAATTTTTTAAATAAAATTTAAGTATACATGCCAAAACTATCCCATCACCAAGATATAGCTTTAAAATATCTATCTCCTAGCAGCTTTCCCTTCATAATATGTAGCTTTAGATAAACCTAGAAGAGTGATTCTAGTGTAAAATAAAATGTTTTCTGCACAATTTCTAAAGAAAAGCAGATGAAATCATAGAGGAAATATTAGAAGTCCTGAGAAAAGGATAGGAAAAAAACTAAATGCAACGGTTTATGTTACCAATAAAACAGATTCTCTCTTTTGGACTATTATACAAAACAACTGAAGATATTATGGAACTCACAAGTGTTAAAATCACATTGTGATTCATGGACTTAAGAACAGAGATTAGGACTTTGATATAAACAAATAATCAAACATTCTCCATGTTGGTTTTCTCAAAAAAATCAATCTTTTCTTTTTTAAGAATTAGAGGGAATATTAGAACTACAGGCTTCAAATCCTTAATTCCATACAGGGAGAAACTGAAAGTACATAGTTTGCTTATATGTAGATAGTGGCAAAATTGAAACAGTAGTATAGATTTCTTAAAACAAATAACAATGGTCTTTCCTTTGAATTTTTATCCTGGGATTTCAATAAGGTCATGTATGTATATAAAAGTGCAGTAATACTGGTCAAGTATAGCTGAAAAATAGAAGTTAAATCTCCACCAAGCCCTACAGTTGAAAACCCAATCTGTGTTTTAGAAGTTAAATAAAAATTTGTACATAGGCATTAAGAAATTAAGTTAGAAGCTCTTGTCTTATTTGAACTTATATCTAGTTGGCAAAATAAGAAATATAAAATTAAAAACAAATATAAATTAAATATAAAATATATAAAAATATATTTTATAAAAAATATAAAAATATACAAAAATATATAAATTTAAATTAAATATTAAAAAAAATTACTTGCCCTGTTCAGCCTGTTAAAAATATATGTCTCCATAATAAGAAAAGATCTGCCTTTGTAGCATTAGTGTACAAACTTTAAATATTAGTAAAACACAAGGAAGAATAAGATACGTCATCCACCAATGAAACAGATTACTTCTCCAGTTTACTGAGTACAACTTTTTTGTCCCCAAAAGCACGAACTGTACCTTTACTTTTCTTCTATGGTGTACATTAGCTATGAATGCATCAGAGCACTGAGGTTAATCCCTCAACACAGGATATGCTGAACAGCTTGAATTTCTGTTTGGATACAGAAGTTTCCAATCTATAAATAAACATTTTGGAGTCAAAAAATATATTTTTAAAAAAGAAAAATAATAGTTCTATAAAAACTCTAATTCAAGGAAGACAAAACTACTTTAAAATCAAAAGCATTGATTTTTCTAACTTTAACCTAGCAATAGGATTAAAGGCTCTAGTAGTTACAATTTCTAAGCAGTAATTATTTGCATTTCCTTTGAACAATATTATTCATTAAAATATTGACTACAATTTTGAAGTAAATACTTTTACAATGTCAACATGAAAATTTTTCAATTTTTATTAAAAACACCTTTCCACATATTAGTTTCATACTCAATTAAATTTACTAAATTCTGTTTCTGGATGGCTTGGGATTAGGATGGCCAACTATCCACATTTTCATGGAAATGAGGATCTTCACTGCTAAACTGAAATATTCGAGCAAACTGAGACAAGTGGTCAGCCTCACTGAAATATAATATACAAAACAGGAAACCATTTATATGAAGACAGATGAGATCTGCTAAGGCAGGGAGAAAGGGAAGCACCATGACTCTAGAGGGGAGAACCTTAAAGAGATAAGCTAATGTTTGCAGCTCATTTTAACCTGAAGGCATTTGCTAATTCAAAGCAATTTTGAAAAAGAACTAGTGAGAAGACTCACTCTACCTGATTTCAAGCCACAGTAGTAAATATTATGTGTTAATGGTGGAGGGATTGAAACAAATCAATGTAATAGAAAACTTAGAAACAGCTTCACAAATATGACCAACAAAACTGTGACAAAGTACAAAAGAAATTCTACGCAGAAAAGATAGTCTTCAAAAAATGGTGCTGAAACAAATATTCAAACATAAAAGATATTAATCCTGATGTAAACCTCATACTTTATCCAAAAAATTAACCCAAAATAGATCAAATTTAAGTGTAAAACTTAAAGTTTGTTAAAAAATAATATAGGAAAAAAATCTTCAGGACGTAGAGCTTGGTAAATAGTTCTTATTCATAATACCCAAACACGATTTTTTTTTTTTAAAAAAGGCAGCAATAAACTGGACTCGAACAAAATTACGGTTTATCTGCTAAAAACCTTGTTAAGAGAATAAAAGGCAAGCTACAGTCTACAGGAAAGCATCAGTAAGCCACATATTTACCAAAGAATCCATACCCAGAATAAACTCTTAAATTCAACATTAGAAAAACAAACACGCCAAATAGAAAATGGGCAAAAGAGAGGAAGATACAGTTTATCAAAGAGGAAAAATGGATGACAATTAAAACACAAAAACGTGTAATATCATTATCCATTAGGAAAATGCAAATTAAATTCTTAACATGCTCCTATCAAAACAATTAAAATTTAAAAATCCTATTATGTTCATGAGAATGTAACGAAACAGGATCTCTCATGTACTGCTAACAGGACTGTAATATGCTACAGTGACTGGAAAATAGACCATTTCTAGTTTAAGAACCAAGCATATTGTTACCATTTGATGCAGCAATCACATTCCCATGCAATAATCCAAAGAAATGAAAATTTCTATCTGTATAAAAATTTGTACACAATTGTTCATAGCAACTTTATTTGTAATAACCAAAATCTAGAAATAATAAAAATGCCCCGCAATAGATGAAAAGTTATACAAACTGTAGTACATAAATACCATGGAATATGACTCAGTAATAAAAGGAACAAATTAATATAAATAACTTGGATGGATCTCAACGAAGTTGTGATGTGTGGGAAAAGCAAATGTCCCAAAGTCATATATTATATGATTCCATCAAAATGTCAAAATTATAGAGATGGAGAAGAGATTAGTGGTTCCAGGGCTTAAGGATAGTAGTGAGTTGCAGGAAAGAGGATGCTGGTAGGGGGTTGGGTGTATTTTATGAAAGGATAGCACTACAGAGATCTCTGCGGTAATGAAATAGATCTTTATGAGACTGCAATTGTGGTAAAAGGAATCTGCACATGATAAAACAGTACAGATTTACACACTCAGGGTACCTATATGTATAATTCCTGATCTTGATATTGTACTCATGATATTGGAATCATTTAAGATATAACCATTGGGGGAAAACTGGATGTAGATCATGGCGACCTCTCTGCACTATCTTTGCAACTTCGTTTTGCAGCCCATAATTATTTCAAAATAAAAAGTTAAAAATACCATTGAATGATATACAATAAACTTCCAAAGAATTTCTTAGTGGGAAGAAACCCCTATATATTAATATATTAAATCCATTGAACCAATTAAGTCAATTTGTTCTGTAATATTTTTTTGTTTGTGGAGAAGGGATTTGAAAACAATTTCCTGACATTTACAATTGAGAAATCATATATAACACTGGCATAATGTAAAAGTACAGTGCTTTGCTTATGACAAAGATATTAGAGAACTTAAAAAATATCTCAAGTGTACCTAGATGTGACTGCATGTTGTCTATTTTAAGAGAAAAAATTAATTCCATAGCTAATTACGGC
Source organism: Scalopus aquaticus (assembly GCA_004024925.1). Taxonomy (NCBI): domain Eukaryota; kingdom Metazoa; phylum Chordata; class Mammalia; order Eulipotyphla; family Talpidae; genus Scalopus; species Scalopus aquaticus. Next base: position 119,676 of record PVIJ01001860.1, read on the forward strand.
TAAACGAAGTTAAATTTAAAAATACTTAAAGTATTAATGATATTAATATGTATACAGTATTAAACATTTCTTTACTTCATATAGTAAGATTTCATTTCTAATATGTAAAACATTTGCAACAGCAAAAAAATGGAAGTAAAATAAACTAGAAAGCACTTAAAATGAATGAAATATAATTCCTAAAACAAGTTATATAGGCCTCAGTGTTTGAGATATTTCAATACCAGCAAAAAATATATAAAGTATACACATCTCTCAGTCAATATTTTAATAAACATTAATTAATTCATCAACAGTGTTTTCACAACACTACTACTAACTAAATAATACATACTACTAATAACTAAAATAATACATAATTTATTTTTCAAAAATGTGTTCTTTGACTTCTAACCTTTGCTCTTCTTGAGAATCACCTGTGAGGAGGAAAAAAAAAAGAATCACATTATACCTATGGCAAACAAAGCAATTCCACAACAAAAAACTGAATCGTATAATGTGCAAAACTCTAAATTTAGAAAACCCAATTTGGAAGTAGATTAGGGAATCTCTTGCTTTATAAACACTTTTAGACTTCTATAAATAGCCTACAGTTCTCTCAAAGTATTTCTTTTATAGTCACTTGTAGAAGTTAATTTCTTTAAACCTAAAGTATCCAGATTAATAGCTTCCAACTTAAAGTTTGAAGACAATTTAGTATTCCAGGGAGTCAAAATATGTCCCAAAATTTGATAATCCTATCATAAAACAGGCATTTAAAAACTATAAAAGAAGATAAATCCATTGCAACACCAAACTTTTGGGGAGGAATTATACCAATTTAGAGCAAGACTGGTCATTCTTATGCACCTAGAAGTTTGCAAGGTAGACAATTTTCTAAAACATACAGCCCGTAAGATAAATAAAAGACAAGGAGCAATAGATCAGAATATCTACAAAAAAGTTTTTGAAGGACTCATCTATTTTGAGATAAGTACATTTACAATCGAGTAATAAAAACACATATATTTAAGATGCACACATATATATGATATAATCTTCAAACTCTTAAGCCTTGTTTCACCTGCAGAAAATTACTTATATTGACTTTAGCAGTTAGAACTTATTGGAATGTTTATAACTGTAAAAGACTTTAATTTAATGCCTCTACAAATGCTAGGGCAAGCACATTACTAGGCTTCCACACAGGCCAAGTCTATACCCTAGGCCAATAATTTTCAATTCTACATCATGCTAGTATGTGTACTGCAAAAGAAAAGTACTATGCATTCACACAAATGTATAAAATGCTGAGTATATTATGTACTCAAATTGGCAAATGCCAAGTTAAACAGAGCTCAAGTTTTTCTACTACTGTATCACTCATATACATTCATAATTTTACATAACTATAATTATGTAAAGATGTTAGAGTTGTGGGAAGATGAATAAAAGGTACAAGGAACTTTACTATTTTCGTACCTTTTATGAGTCTATAACTATTTCAGATTTTTAAAAATATATATTAAAAAGTCTATAAAAAGGCAACTGTCAAAACTAAGTCTCCCACATCATTTACCAGTCCATCAAGGTTGCCAATTTCTTGCATATTATAGAAACAAGCTCACTCTATAGTAACATTGTGACTGTTCAAAGAGCTACACTATGTTATTACCTAAACTTATCTGACCAGAGAAGCTTTTCAGGGTGAGGCATCTATTAAAATTAAAGTTATAGGGCCTCTCTGGTGGCGCAATGGGTTAAGCGCAGCACTAAGAGGCTATCCAGAGCCACTGCAGCATGAGTTAAGATACCCGGCCAGGGAGAGTCCTACATGGCGCAGCAGACCGCTCCTGCCTTGCCTGCTGCTCCCCTCAGCAGTGTACTTCAGTCGATCTGCCTGTTCTGCTCCCCACTCTGTCTCTGGTAAATCCTCTAACCACTCCATACCTCTGGCCTACACCCCAGCTTGTACGCATAAATAATTAAATCTTAAAAAAAAATAAAGTTATGATCTCCAATCATATATGGAAAACACCCTGCCCCTTTATATAGAATTATTCTTATTTTATATGGAAATAACAGTAAGAATCAATCCTCACTGCTTATAAGAGATTTGATTCATAAGTCACTCAAATCTCAAAGTCAAAAGACACATAATTAAAAAACTTAAAATGATCAAGAAGAAAATATGTTCTGAAAAATTTCTAAGTGACAAATCCTCACAACTATACATAGCCTTCTTCAAATCATAGATTCAACAGATATTCATTTCCCCCTGAATGGAATAAAGTAGTAGCCATGAATCTTTCCATCATACAGAGAAACAAACCCTAACTCCTTACCTAAAATTCATTAAAATGAAAAGTCATAGATGCAAATGTTTTGACAAACCTGAATAAGAAATCTAAATAAATCAGGCAAAGATAATGAGCCGGGAATATTTTTGAAGTCAGTTCTGCTCAGAAAACAAACTCAGATCTTACCTTTGCTGCAGCCAGTATATGTTCCTTTTTAATGACTCCACTTTTATTCTCACAAGCCTTTATCCTGGACTCTTGTGCTAATCGATGAATAAACAATAAACAGTTCAGATGCACCTTTAAAAGAAAACTAAAAATTATTTTTAAATAAAAAAATTAGTGCTTAGAAATGACTTCTAAAAAGAGGACATTCCAAATTTTAATGTTGTGCTGTTTACTATTGTGATTAAGTCAATTAATTCTTATTTATCATAACAGGATTCAGTTTAATATAGGTCCATCTTAGATACCATACACGAGAGACTTGGTTCTTACAATACATGAAATAAGGCTATGTAAAGCTGACCAAAGGCCACAGACAATAATATTATTGTAAAGCATCACTATAACAAAACTTATGTAGGACCCTATTAAGTAACAAATGCTTCTGCTTCCAATTCCAAATAAATTTTGAAATGTATTACCCAATTAAATTTCCCAAAAATTGGCCTCCCTGGTGGTACAGCAGTTAAGCATTGCGCTGTGGAGATGTCGGCAGCAGTGACTCGAGTTCTACACCCTGCCGGCCAGGGAGATGCCCACATGGTGTGGCAGAACTCTCCTGCCCAGCCCACTGCCGCCCTCAGCAGTGTGTTTCGGTGGATATGCCTGTGCTGCTCTCCACTCTATCTCTGGTGAACCCTTTCGCTGCCCCACACCTCTGGCCTGTACCCCAGCTTGTATGCATAAATAAATAAATCTTTAAAAAAAAATTTCCGAAAAATTTAAAATAAAAATTTAACAACTACATTTATAGTTAAGCATCATTTGTTCCACAATCCAAGGTCTAAAAATTTTTTGATCAGATATTTAATTTGAAATACCTATTCAAGCCATGTGAATTGAAATTTTTTTTTAAGATTTTTATTTATTTTTGCATAGAAGAACTGGGGTATAGGCCAGCAGTGCAGGGGTTGAGGGGTTGGGGGGAGTGAGAAGATTCACCAGAGAGAGTGAAGGTCTGCGCAGAGCTGGCAGATTTACTGTAAAACACTGCTGAGGGAAGCAGCGGGCAAGACAGATGTCTGCTGTGCCAAATGTGGGTCAGCTTCCTGGTCAGGCAGAGAACTCAGTTCTTAAGGTGACAGAGCTGAGACTTAACCCATAGGCCACCAGGGGGGCTCCATAATTGAAATTTTAAGTTTATTAAATTGAAAAGTATATGTACAAAGGTTAAGTTACTTACAATGCAAACATCAAAATAATTATATCTACAGTCCGCCTGTGACTGCAGGTGTTTCTCTTCACCGACCTTCTCCCTTTGCAAAGCAGCAGAGGCAGCTCTCCAAGATTGCTCACCTGTGTCTATACAGGCCTCTTTTACCAAAACTGTCCTTTCAGGGGCAGCTCTTACTGCCCACTTGTGTCTGTGCAAGCTGTGTAAGCCCCCTTCCTTTCCCTTTTTATAATGAATCTATCCTTTGAATATAAAAAATAATTATACTATTAATAATCTTCAAGGCTTTTTAAAAGCATTTAAAATAGGTAACATAAGACAGTAAAAAATTTGAAACTGCACAAGGACTACAGATATATAAGATGTAAGCATTGTGGGTAAAAGGTACATGGGCATTCTCTACTGTTTGCCAATTCTTGAGAATTTATAATCATTTCAAAAAATACAAAACAAAAAAATACAGAAAAAGAAAACACCATCAAAAATAAGTCTCTCTTCCACACCACCCTTCAGAAAATCATGATTTACAGCTTTTAGCATATTCTTACAGAAAAACATTTACATATGAGCAAAATCTATGTATCATTATTTTACCTTGTTATTGTACATATCTGAATATGTATAACATTTTTGCTAAATAATTTACATAAAATCCACTATCCAAACCAAAAAGTGTTACTCAGTATATACGTACAAACCCTTAAAACAGTTCAAGAAGTAGCACAAAGTCCAAGCAAGACAGAATGTAAAGTGAGCATCAGTCCCATCAATTCTCTAAGGTCACATCGAGTTTTTTTATTTACCTTTTTGGTAGCATCTTCCCCATCATTTGTTTCTGATGGGTACATAAGGACACTACCAACTTAGGTCTAATTAGTGTCTTTAACATATCATTTCTTTAGTAATTCATATCATAGTACATGCTCTTGCAATGAGCACTAATTCAAAGTGATATTTACTGTCTTGTATACTGTACATTACCACTCCCCCGCAGTTCACAAGGAGTGTGTTGTTTTTAATTGTTTATATTGGGCAAAAATCTTTAGTGGAGTGTTATAGGTGTCTAAGAATGCATTCATGATATTTAGGGAAAATGAAGTTTGAGAATTTAAATTTAATAAAATAAAGAACCTATAGAAGGAGATATTCTTTTGGTACTTCTTTGCTGCACTGTTCCTTCTTTAATTCTCACAAAAACTGAGATAAAGCACCCAATCCTGATAGTATATATTATACCATGTCATTTGCATTTTTAAAGATTCCAATGATATCTCATTTTCTTTTACAGCAAAAACATATTATGGCCAGATTTCCTCTGTTCATCTACATTTCTACTTCCAAAGATAAACAACTTCCAGATGCCCTCAGAATAAATTCAAAATTCCTTAATACTAACCACCACCTGACTAGGCTTTTCCAGTTTCATCTCTCATCTTTCTCAGCTTCCAGTTCTATACTAAGCCATTTGAACTTCTTTCAGTATTCAAACATAACCTTGCTATTAGCATTCTACTGATTTGTAAACGTCTCCGAAAAGCCCAACTCATATAAGGGTATGTGATCTATGAAACCCTGAATTTCCTTCCTATCACTGTACACACTACATACATTATGTTATAATTTCTCATCTGTCTGCCTTGATGTTCTATAAGGAAGGGCAAGAAATATGTCTATCTTTCACAACCTTGCACCCATAGTGACCAAACCCATGGCCCAATATATAGTAGTAAATAATTATTATTGCATGAACAAAAGATGGCTCCAAATTTTTCTGAATTAGGGGAAATTCTTTTTTAATCAATTCCAAATAAATTACATTTTGAGACATAGTTCATGCTATTAACCTACATGGAATGCCCTTTCCTCTTCATGGACATGAGCCACATATGGACACAAATTATCACTTTCTAATGTCACAGATTTTTCTGTAAGCAACCTATTCCTCTCTTATAAGACAGTTGGATGGTGTCCCTCAAATAGACTAAGGTTTAAATGAAAATAGTCAGAACAAAAAAATAAGGTATTTAGCTAGGTATTCAAACTTGAAAAAGAAAGTCATTCCATCAAGAATTACTTTGGGGAAAAAGTCAGCTTGCTTGAAAAGTAAATCAAAGGATCATTAACAAAAAAATATTTATTGACAGTCTTGACCAATACTAGGGCAGCTTGACTGCCTCCTTCCTCATCATTGCACTTTTTAATTTTACATAAACCATAAGCACCCAAATATCTGCACAGCATTCTTCAGTTTAACAAATGCACATAATGGTACTGACCCTGGGGATATACAATCAAATATAAGGCATAAAATAAAACAGTGGCAAGTGCAAAAAAAATAAAATAAAATCCAAGAAATGATGCGTAAAAGGTTAGAAATGACATCAATCCAGTTACCATAAATTTCCAACAGTAATTGTACACTCAGAAAGTTCAAGATAACCAAAAGCTCCCAAATCAAAGTTTTCAGTCCAGTGGGAGAAACAAACTCATAAAAAATTAATGATAAATTTGTGACAAGTGATTACAGAAAGGAAAATAAGATTGATCCTTTTTAAGACGCTTAAGGAAGCATTTTAAAAGGGTAAGTTTGTCAAGTAAGTGTAGTGAGGACATCTTCAGGCAGAAGGAATATCATCTATAAAAGTAGATTTGTTTTATATTAAAGGTAATGGCAGACACAAAAGGAAATATGTACGGTTCCTTCCCTTGAGAGCTCTAATCACACTGAAAGACATCACTGACCAATAAAACTCCTAGAGAAGTGCCAGAATTCCAATAGTTAGATTGTAAGATGTACACTCTTACTGCTGTCAAAGTTCGGAAAAGATCAAAACAGACTGTCTTAATCAAAGAAAAGTTTATGGATAATAAAGTACACCTGCTGGGTAAAATTAAAAAATGCCAATGGTAAGCAAAGATCATAAGCAAAGTAACCAAGGTGATGGATGACATAGAAGATGGTGAAAATCAAAGACAAGCATACAACCTAGGAATAGATGGTCACCAAAAGAACTTCCTTTCCTCAACAGTGCAATCGGTTGGAATTTCACATCCCTTTCTTTCCCGTATTACCTGGCTTCCACCCACCTATTCATGGGTCACATTGGGGCACACAAGTAGAATGTGAGAGGAATCTGATTACTTGAGAAGCTTCAGCCAAACCATCTGCAGAGAGCTGGTAGTCACCTGGGTATCTCTAATCAGGTACATTTCCTTCCCTGTCCTTTAAACTCGTCAGCACCAGTGGAAACACCAGAATAAATTACCAAAAATGTTTTGCAGATCAAGTTCACACTTTAATTCAGTTCAGCTCACTCAATACCACCTCTATCACCATGGTGGTGTGAGCGGTGGGTAGTTTACAAATCAGTATGTATTGTCTTATTGTCAGGTTCCAAAAAAGGAAACAAACGAAAAGAGGGCAGGTGATATTAGGACTACCGTTGCAAGGGAAAAATAAGTTGTTTTGGCTTCAGTGACCCAATAAAAAAAGAACGTGGAGAAAATTCTATAGTAGTTTAGTAAACATAAGCCTTTTAAGTAGGCAACAAATGTGAAGGCAGCAGAGAACTTAGGGATGTTGTAGAGAAAAGAAGTGGGGGGGGGGGGAAATGTAGGTCAAGAACAGATTAAAAAATAATTTTAAAAAAAGAGTAAATGACATATTCCTAAGACATTCCGTGTTGTGCACACTTGTTATCCATAATTCTTTATCTTGAGCTCCCAGAAAATAGGTGTCTACTTATAATAGCTCCTTTACTTAAAGAAATCTTGTGACAAACCACAGGAGCTGTCTCTCCTAGATTAAAACTAGGGGGGAAAGTTTATTCTACTAGAAATATTAGCGTCCCTGGCATACAACATAAAAAAATTGAATTTACTTTCAAGACAGAAATATTATAAATGGTTTGGTTGGGGCTACTAGGTGAACATTATGCTTAAGGAATTATGAATCAAAATAAACAAAATGAGCATTTTAGTGGTTTAGCTTGAAAACTGAACTAATGGGTGTTGTAATATTTGTCCAAGAAAACAAATCCACACAGTTGAGAGTATCTATTAACAGATATTTGGATTAGAGTTCTTTAGTAAGTAAACTAAATAGTGCAATGTTTAACAACATAGAAAGATAAAGAAAGGCAAGGAGGGAGGCACTTAAAAGGCATGCCAATTAATGCCTTTTACAAAACTTAAGTAAAATTGACCCAGCCTGAATCCCAAACTCTATTTTTAAGAATGTCTTTCACACCAATAGTAAGTACACGGAGCACAGTATCAGCAGAAGTTCAGTATCAGACTGAACTTCTGAATAGCAATACTGAAAAGCTCTAAGCAAGAACTTGACATTAGTGTCCTCCATAAGTTAACGTGGTTAACTGCCTCTCCCCCGCTCCCCCCCCCCCCAAAAAAGAAGTTCACCTATATTTCAGCGGTCCCCAATACAACTAGGTGTCGGCAATATGAAATGATATGCCAGGCTAGACAAACCTGCCCAGTCACTGCTGGAAACGCCATCAACGTGGGCCTTGAAAGAGCTAGATAAGCTGCGTGGGAAGGCGGAAAAAAGGCTGGGATTTATTTTCCCTACCTCTCCCAGTCCCACTCCCAGCTCCAAAGGGAACAGAATCTCACCAGTAAGTCCCCCCCAGCTTGCAGACGAAGGTGTGGCTTCTGTTGTTTGAAGACTCTCTTTAGAAAGCCACGGGGAGCCTTCCGCTTTATCTGCTTCCTCTGGGAGACTGTGGTCGAGGGCGCCATTCTCCCCCTCAGGCACCAGCCGCTACGGCTTCCAAAATCCTCCCTGCACCTCACAGAACCTCACACCCGGGAACAGCGACAACAATTCCGGAGCTCCGAAGGTTGTTCAGCTCCGACACTCAGCCCCGAACTTTTGAATCCGCCGCCAATGGAGCGCGCCCGGCGCTCGGTAGTGACGTCACACTGCCCAAGTCCCGCCCCCGAAGCAACAGACCGTGGATAGGAAGCACCCTGCCAGAGAACCCCTGACGTCATTCAAAGGCCGTGGCTTTCACCGATGGCTCCTGTAAAATACCCACTCTGTGGAAGTGTTTCTCCTTTGTTCCAGAGATGTTGGGAAATTGTGGAAGATGCTGTCATATCAAAACAAGTCCACTTACTTCCAAGCTCTCACTATCGACCTAGCCTAATACAAATGGACTATAAAAAACAGATGAAAAGAATAAAGTTTGTGATGTTTTGTCAGGATTCCTGAAGAACCAAAGCCTTGCAAACAAGGCTGATTTTTCTGATATTAACAGCTAATACTTTACATTTTTACATGATTTCATTTGATCACTTGAAGTCTTTCCGTGATTCTAGTTTTCCTTAACAAAGACTGCTCCTTTTAATTTTAAGTTTCCTCCATTTAACCTTGCAATAACTTGAGGTGTAGCCTAAATGCTACCTATTGATACCTTGCTACTTCTCCAGGCAATTAACTTTTCTGTCTTCTATGCCATCATACAAGTAGTTCTCAAATTTCATTATATATCTGAAGAAGCACCACCCTACCTCCCCACTTTGAATGCATTAGGTCTGGATATGATTTGAGAATTTGCTTTTCCAACAAATACACAGACGCTGTAGGCAATGCTGGGCTGAGAAACACTCTGCGATCACTGATTTTCATTCTAATTTTCTCAGATTTTATACCTGTAGTAATTATCCTGATTTCAGTAATGACAAAGATGATCCACTATCTGACCTTCCATTTCATTTCCAAGACTTCTGTCTGCTGATAATCCCATTCATTGAGAGCCACCCACAATGTGGTCATAAACTAGGCCTTGTCATTACCAAAAACCATACCCCTTCTAGATTCTCAATTTGATCATCTTACTCTTCAACCTCAACTCTTACATTTTGAGCTGATTCCCTCCAATATCCCACTGCAACAATTCTTAGATGCCACATATCATTGTCCTCTCCCTTTCTGTCTCTGGCATATCCCCTCTACTCTTCTCTTTATTCTCCCACCTATGATCCACCGAGCATAGTTACAATATTCCCTTGCATTTCTCCTCAACTAAAACCATTCTCTTTATTCCCCCTCATACTCACCTGACAAAACCCATATCTGTTTAAATTAAAAATCTCAATGTATGCTATGCTTATATCTGTGCACTGATAGTCGTTAAAGGAAAGCACACTGGTCTCAATTTAAATTCATATCCATTCAGGTGGACTTTAAATATTTCCTGCAATCTAAGACTATCCATTCACCTGTTCTCGTCTTCAAACCTCCTTATATTCCCTGCCCCATGCTCACCCTCAGTTGATGTCATTTCTTCAATAACAAAACAGAAGTACTCCACCATAGAGACTTGCCACACATCCCCACTATTACATCTACCCACTAATTTCCATTAGACACATCTGAATCCTGTGTCTAAGACTAAAAACAAACAAGCAAAAACAAAACAAACAAACAAACAACAACAAAACAAAACCACTTATGCCCTAGATCTCAGCCCACTCACTTTCTTAAAAATATTCCTGGCATTTCTACCCTCTTCTGCTTCATTATTTTTCCTCTTTTGTTCATTTTTATTCCCATCTGCATACCTACCTGCTAATTTTTCCAGCATTTTAAAATAGCTCCCTTTATACAATCTATGACTACTGCCCTTTCACAAGAAATTTAAAAAATTTGAATAAATTTAACATCTCCAATTCCTGCCACTCTCTCTGAAAGCCACTGCAATCAGACTTTTGTACCTATCTCTACACCAAAATTGTTTTGGTCAGCATGAACGTGAACATAACCCTTTTAAATTAATGATTAATTCTCACACTTCAGTTTATTTGACTAGTCAGGAATACTTGTTCAGTTTTACGTTTCTTCTTTCCTGCAAGAAATAATTTTCTTCAATTTGGATGATATTCTCTTTTGATTTCTCCCTACCTGATGATCCTTCAGTCTCACTTTCTGTTTCTCTTGTGTCACTGATCTCTAAATCTTCGAGTACCCCTACGACTTTTTATACAGACATCTCTTCTCTATCTATATTTATCCCCTAAGTGATATAAGTCAATATTATGACTTTAAAGAACAAATTTACATCCCTAGCCTTTTCTCTTCCCTAAATATCAAACATTTATATCAAAGTCTACACTGGACTCAAATTTTTAAAGTATTATTAAATGTAACACATATAAAATTAGCTATTGATATGCCATACACTCAAAACCTGCTTCTCCTACCATTTTCCTATCAGAGCTGATGGCACCATCATTCCAAGCACTCCAGCCAAAATCTTGAAGTCAGCCTTAGCTTCTCAGTTTTTCTCACCCCAAATTCAATCTTTCAGCAAATCTTGTCATCTCTAGTTGAAGTCTGATTGGTCCTGATCAAGTTGTCATCATCTTTCACTGGGCAGGTACACCACCCTCCTGACTGTGTCTCAGTGGGTTTCTATTTATCCTCAATAAAACAACCAGATTTAATTCAGATTATGTCACTCTTCTCCTCAAACCCCCTCCATTCCCCTAAAACAAAAGTTCCTACAATGACCTATGAGGACTTATCCAACCCCCAACTGCTTAGACATACAAAAAAACAGTTAATATTCTGACCTTATCTCCCACAACTCAGCAACTCACTTTTCTTTGTGTTTGTTTCCTTGCTACTTCTCAGACACATCTGAAACCCTTCAACACTTCTTCATCAAGTGATTGTACTTAACTGTTCCTTCTGCCAAGAATACTTTTCCTTCATTTAACTGTATCAGTGTCTCCTCTATACCCTCCTTCAAGTCTCTGCTCTGAAAAAGACAAGAGAGATCTATTTAAAATAGACACTCTATACATGTATCCATATATATGCCCAAAATCTCACACACACACATACAGTCATAGGGTAATGTGTAGAAGCTGACATACTTTCCCAGCTCTATGTTCAGTGTCATTATATTGGTAAGTGGAATTTGATCATCATAGTATTGGACCCTATGGAAACTGGCAAAGGATACAAATCAAGAAGTTTTGTTTATTTCTGGAAAGTGAGTTGTTAACATAACACTTTTTCCCATGGACCTGAACTCTGTAACCTTCACATTTTATTTTTCTACATAGCACTTTTTACTATTTAATATTAACTTCTGCTTATAAAATAACATTATAGCTGATTTATAGTAGAAATAATTGGAGATAAGTAATGTTTTTTAAGAGGTAAATGGAAATACATATTGTCATATGTATTTGTCCCTATTGTTACGGTTACAACTTACCACAAACTTAAAACAATATAATTTTGTCATCTTACAGTTCTGGGGAGTCAGAAGTCCTAAAATCAAAGTGTTGGCAGTGCTGCCTTTTTCCTGAAGATTCTTTGGGAGAATCTATTTCCTTTGCCTTTTAAAGTTTCTAGAAGCTATTTCAATTCTTTGGCTCAGGATCCCTTCCTCCATCTTCAAAATGTATGACTTTACCTTCTTTTTCAAGCAACACATCTCTAATTTTTTTTCACTGTAATTCTCCTGACTTCCGAGAACTTTTGTTATTACCTGGGGCCTATGCAAATAATCCAAGATCCTTTCATCTCAAGATCCTTAATTTGTCTGCAAAGTGCCTTTTGTCATGTAAAATAACATTTTCAGATTCTGAAGATTAGGACAGAGATTATGGAGGGATTTAGCACTATTCTGCCTACAGCAGTCTCTCTTCTGGACTTGATCCTAAAGCAGAGCCTGTCAATAGAACTGTCTTCAATGATACACATTCTATATCTGCTCTATCCAATACAGTAGCAACATGTGGCTATTTAGCGTTTGAAATATAGCTCCTATGACTAATATTATTTTTATTTTATTATAATTATTTGCATTTTAATAGTCACATGTCACTAGTAGCTACCATTTTGAATAATGTGGTTAGAGCAAACTAGTAGGTGATTCTTACAGTTAATTCTGATGATTTTATAGCTCTGTGGAAGGCAGGTATCAAGATTCAAAGAGATGTTTTGTTGGTTTTTTTTTTTTTTTACATATTTTTACAATATAAATATTGTTTTTCAAAATTGCACATTTTTAAAAAAATGGTAATAATCTTATTCCTATGATCAACTATGTCCCTAAACATTATCATATTTGATCTTAGCAAAACTATGATTTTTTTAGGGCTGGTACAGATCTAGTTTTTTTTTTGGTTTTTTTTTTTTGTTTTTTTTTTCACAATAGGGAATGGCAGAGAGTTTTAATGATCCAAAAAGAGTTTAAGTGGAAAAAATAAGTCATTAAACTTGGTATTTTAATTATCCAACATGCTACACTGTCTTTAAGTATAAAAAAGGCATCTACTACTGCTTACTTGCTTTCCTTAAATCTTTTTTTTTCTATGGACTTTCACCTTCATTTATTGGAGTCACAAAGTAAAACATTAGAAAATTTAATCACAACCTAAATTTTCAAAATGTTCTTTAATGGTTTTTTAATATTTAAGTTTTATTGATTGAAAGGGTTAAAAATCCACAAGATTTTAGCTCACACAGCTAGAATCTTCCCTCAAAAATGGAAGTGACTGAAGAGATTCCGAATCTATACATGCAGTGAAAGTAAAGGTATGTCTAGTAAAAGTATGTCTAGACAGTTACGAACAAAGAGCAACATAACACTAGAAAGATAAACATACTTTTTTTTTAATCCCAACCAGTTCTTCTCATGCAATAACACGAGATACTAATAATAAGGAGTTGGCACACATAAGAAACAACTGTGCTAGGTTATTGAGAATTTGCTTTGATATTGGATGGCATATGATGTTTGCTAATATTCTTTACTAATAGTTTTGCATTTATTTTCCAGAATCTATTCTAAGAAATTATTATAAATGTAAAATACACTTTATGTACAGAGATTTAAAAATAATGAATTATTTGAAAAGAAACTAATGTGTAAATTTCCATAAAAATCATTCTTCTATCTATTATTAATGAGATATTAAAAATTATATTCATGAAAATTTTTAATAGCCTAGTGGGAAGTCCATATCAATGCCAAGTGAAAGAAAAATACATGTAGATCTCAACATAACATAATCCCAAGAATATTGAAAAACACATATCTGCATGCACAAACTCACACTGAGAATATACCAAAATATTGGCATAATATTTGCATAACAGGAATATAGATAACATTTAACATTTTCTTAAATGTCTAATTTTCTGTAATAAACTTGACCGAAATATCATGCTTAAAATAATTTATTTTGGGATTTTTCAGATTTTTTAAGATTCATTTTTATTTATTTTTGCATATAAGAACTGAGGTGTAGGCCAGATGTGCAGGGGGTGAGAGCATTCACTAGAGACAGAGTGGGGAGCAGAACAGGCAGATGTATTGAAATACACTGCTGAAGGGAGCAGGAGCAGTGGGCCAGACAGGAGAGGTCTGCTGCACCATGGGCTAGATCCCTGGTCTGTATAGATCTCACGTTGCAGGGGCTGGCAATAGCTTGATAGTGCTGAGACTTTAACCCCTGTGCCACCCAGGGAGGCCCAGTTTTTCATATTTTAGCAACTGATAAAGAATTTTAAATGTTTACTGAAAAAATTCATCAAAAATTCTTTAAACAAATTATTTATATGAGAAAACCTAGAAAATTAATTTATAATACTTTCTGGTATTTGACACAATCCTGGAAAATAATTTCATTTGCTTTTCATAGATTGTACTAGTGCATACATATGAAATACATTACTTGGTAATGTAGTCCTTAGGTAATATATCCCTGTGAATTAACATTTTTGGATTATTTTAAGTGAAATGAATGATTTAGAAGATGAATGATTTAGAAGATGTTCTTTTGTGCTTTTTAGCAATACATTATAGAAAGCGTTAAAAATTATTGTTTAGGGAAAAACTTAGAGTTTGCAAAACATGTCTGACACGTAGTTTTGTTAGATCTTTTTAAAATTGTGCTGACTATAATAATGGTTATAATAAAAAAATTAATCAGCCTGACACAGCACAGTTGCCAAAAAATTTTACAACTTTAAAAGACTTCTGTCAAGGATTCATTCATAATTTGTGAGATACAGTTTCACAAAATTATGGAAACTGCACTACCTCAGGTTTTCATCAATTCAATTGCTTGTAAGACAAATTACTGCAGAAGCTTTGGATATTTTCACCTTGCTTGCGTGGTCTCTTAATTTTCATATTTCAAATGTTTACCTCGGCTAAGCATACCTCTTAGTGTTTCCACTCACTGACTATCCCATTTTTCAGATTGAATGTGGAGTGGTTACAGGAACACAAATCCATTTTCTAGTGTTGATGAAAGATACTGGCTTTGAAACAATTCTTGTTATGAATGCCAGAAACCTTAGACTTTTTAATATCTTTTCCATGACCAAATGATGACCTTGAACTAGTACACAGTAATCCAAAAGAAATGAACAATGTTAGAAAATATTAAAAAGAAATAAAAAAATCATAAGTTGGAGTAAAAGCAACGTTGTTAACAATAATTTTTCTGTAACATTTTATTATCAATTTGTATGCCATGAAGAACAATTGATAATAGAACATTATTTGGAAGAGAATAGAGTGAAAGAAGAGAAATACTGCAAATTTTAAATTTAAATCACAGAAGCTTATAATTTATTACCTAAAAGGGACAGTAAAATACAGAGATTTCCATTTTAAGACAGCAAAAAAGAACAGGCTTGTAAGAATAGAAGAAAGAATAAATTTCTGCGCACACTTAATCAAGTCTAACTTGTTCAATAAACTCAGCACATTATAAAAATTATGATCAAAATAACTTTATACTTTGTGTTTACCAAGTTCTAGAATTGCTATAAACACAAAACAAGTGTGTATATTCAATCTTCATGATTTTATAGGTAAGTACTACAATTTTTCTCATTTACAGATAGAGACTCATATAATTTTTTTAATGTATAATTTAATATATGGTAAAAAGAGATTAATCACACCTAAAACTGGAAACAGCATAAAATGTCCAGATTAATATGATTTCTTCATACAGCACCATAAATTCACTTAAAATAGTGACTCTAACTACCAGCGAGAAATTTGTAACTACATAGTTTAATGTGATAAAGATGTTTTATTATGGATCGTTTTCTTTTAAAATGAAGCTTAGAAAAACATCTAGAAAAATAATAACAAAAATGTCAAAGGACATCAATTTTTGTCTCTGTAATTCCATTTATTTTTATTGAAAATAAATTTATAATAAAATGGGGAGATGAACCCACTTTTATAATTTTTGATCAAGCCTAGTCAAGTGATTTGTTTCAAAAAATATATTTAAACTAGGTTTTTAGTTTTTAAGACTAGCAGTGGCAATAACATGGCAATAATACTTACTGAAAACTATTTTTTTAACATGAGCATATCCCTAAACTTGATCCTCTGTGAATATACCTGTATTCAAGCAAGAATGAAATACATTGACCCTTCCTTTAAAGGGAATATCTGAAAATGGCATACAGCACATCACTTTTATTCCTCTGAATAGAACTCTTACATTAATGACATAAAGATGTAAATTGGGCTATTTGTAAAATGCTATTTGGATTTGGGCTACTCTATATTCAGCAAAGGAAGGTGTAATAACTGACATCCTCTGAGACAGAGGTTTAACAGGGAGTCAATATGAGCAAAGAAAAATGAATTTTGAAGTCAACTAACTGGAATCGGAGTACAGGTCTATCACTTATTAGTTTTGGGACTTTGGGTAAGTGAGTTAATCTCTCTAAACAAGAGTTATATTGTCTGAAAAGAGAAAAATACCTAATACTATCACTATAGTATACATTTCCTGTATTTTGGCTGGTTTCCTATTTTGACAGGAAATAATTATTCTGTGAGTCTTATAAAGCTATCATCGCATACAACATAGAGATGATTTTCTATTTTATATCAGTTGTTCCTAGTATGAATTGCTATTATGTTCTCTAAGATATCTTTCAAGCAAAAATTAATCATTAAATTCTATGATTACTTCAATTATCATAGTCATCTACTGAAACATAAAGATGTTTCTAAGGAAGAAAATCTTGCATTTGACTTTGGAGCAAATAATTAAAACAGTATCCTTATAATATCCTCCAAAATCCAAATTGCTATTATGTCTATCTCTATATATAAATTCATAAAGCAAAATTAGAAAACAAGTAAGGAAACTAATGAGCTGCAGCAAGCATAAGTGATGTCACAGATTCATGAAGTGGATTCCCAAGAACAATGAATACAGTATATAAAATAAGTGTTTAAAGAAAGTTAATTAAAACAGTATCCTTATAATATCCTCCAAAATCCAAATTGCTATTATGTCTATCTCTATATATAAATTCATAAAGCAAAATTAGAAAACAAGTAAGGAAACTAATGAGCTGCAGCAAGCATAAGTGATGTCACAGATTCATGAAGTGGATTCCCAAGAACATTGAATACAGTATATAAAATAAGTGTTTAAAGAAAGTTAATTAGAAAATAGCATCATTTAAAAATGAAGCCAGTATTATTTTTCAAAAATAACATGAAACATCAATAATTTTAAAAGTATTATTCTGTATTAAATAATTACTATTACCATTAGAAATTAAGATGTTAAAGATAGAATGAGACTATCCTAAATGAGCTAAGGATAATGTTACAAACACACCTCCATGAAAGGAGAAGGAGCATACAATGAGCACCAATTTGTGGGCCTCCCTCGTAGTGCAAGGGGTTAAGTCTCAGCCTATGAAGCTATCCGCAGCCACTGCAACATGAGTTCAATCCCCAGCCAGGGAGATTCCCACATGGTGGAGCAGACCTCTCCTGTCTCGCCAGCTGCTCCCCTCACCACTGTATTTTAGTCGCTCTGACTATTCTGCTCCCCACTCTGTCTCTGGTGAATACTCTCACCACCCCACACCTCTGGCCTACACCCCAGCTTGTGTGTATAAATAAATCTTAAAAAAAATGAGCGCCATTTTCCCCTCCTCCTTATATGCAGGGGCCTTTACTACAAGTCCCAATAGGTGGTGAAACAAATGTGTTCTGAGAGGTAGAACTACTGGAACTAGGGGCATGACTGAGTGTCCAGGTGGACCCTATGTAACACAGAAGGAAGGTGAATCTGCTTTCCTGCTTTTCCAACTTTGACTTGCACCCAGGAACTTGGAGGAGATACATGGAGAGGAGACATGTAGAGACAGTTAGAAGAGACACCTGGAAAATATGCGAGGGTGAGAGACATGTGAGGAGGCTGCTCCTGGAACCTTGGCAGAGACAATGACAACTGTTACCTTGATGTGCTATGTTTTGAATTTTGAGTCTCCTACTATCCCAGCTTTCTAGGCCCTGCCTGATCCCTTTCTTGTGGTTCCTTGTCAGATGCCTTAAACTTGTGGCAAATTTGAGCCTTAGTGGTCCTGCTTTGGATAGACTGTTTGGTTAGGCATTTGCCCACAAGGGATGGGTAATTTTTGAGTGGGCATGTAATATTCAGTGTTTGCTATTATTTGATATCCTTTCTTCTCTGTCTCTACAGACACTAATTCCTCAAAAATCTATCATGCTGAGAGTCTGCTTTCTTTGTCTTTGTGCATATAGCTGGTCAAATCCTTTTGGAACTTGCACCCCTTAACAGTTTGGGTTCCCTGGGTTGTACACTAATAATAATTCCAAATTGAGGAAAGAGAGAGAATAAGGGAGAGGTAATACATTTTTAAATGGCTTAGGATTTTCTAGAGTTTACATAAGACACAAAGTCTTTGATTCCTAATGTACAAGCAGGAAAAAAAGACATATATCAAATGCAACTTTGGAAAACTGCAGAAAACCTAAAAAATAAGGTAGATCTTAAGTGGAACAAGATGAAAGCGAAAGTTCCTCAAATTCTTTATAAATATAATGTAATTTTAACATAAAAAGTAGATAAAGACAATAATAGGAGGCTCTTACTTAGGAAATAGAAAATCCTAAATGAAAAATTAAAAAAAAAATCAGGAATACATTAATAAATACATTTTTGCCAGGAATGTAAGGTTTGTTCACTTTGGAACAGCCACTAATATAAAATCACTACACAGTAATAAGCTAAATGGTGTGGTTGGAAAATCACAAGAACATTTTAATAAAGTAATTGTGTTAATTCATCACATATTCATAAATTAATAAAACTATTAGCAAACTAGAAGTAGAAGGAACTCTCCCTCCCTGTGTCTCCAAGTCTTCTTCTGAGCTCTATTGGGATAAAAGCTGGGCTTCAGAAGCAAGGGAGAGGCATGCCCACTTGCCTTTTATGGGCCACTCAGCTCCACCCCTTGTTCCCAGCTCAGGAAGTCGAGTTCATGGCATTTTCGGGTTTTTAGTCCAAGGTGGCTGCATGTGAGTGGTCACAGCACAGCTCCTCCCCCTTTTATGGAGATACATTCGTTACACTCCTAGTTTATTGAAATACTTGGTTATCCAGAGTAGAGTCCTGATTTGTTTGCCAAACTTTTGTAAAGCAGGTACTTTCTTAAACTAATAGCAGACATGTTTTTCTGTTTAGGTAAATGTTAATAATCACAGCTGCTTTGGTAATTCAGTTATTCGGCAAAGACATTGTAAACTACTTGAAAAGAAACCATCTGGTTTGCAGTTGTAAAACTGAAACCAATTAAAACATTTAAACAGCATTTTGTTTTTCATTTTAATCTGTAAAAATACATTTTGCAAGTTCTAATTAGTGGTTGATTTTTTTCTATTGCTTTTATCATGAGAATAGACTCTCAAATAATTTTTAAGTCACCAAAGCTATTCCTACAATTGATATTAAGCTGGGATACCAGATGGATCAGATAATAAAGAATATAAAATACACATATATGACATACATAAATACAAATAGTATACAAATTTTCTATGTATCAAACCTGATAAAATGGAACAAAATATCTACCACTGCATAAAAGTTGATTGCTTAGGTATTCCTCCAAGAACCTGGTAATTAGGTTAAGAGACTATAGCTGCTTAAAAGAAAAAAAAAAGCAGAACTCAAAGGTTGTAATCAGAAATACACTTTGTATTCCCATCCCCTCTCTTTTTAAAATGTGTACCACGATATGACCAATTCCTTTTTACCGTGGGATAAAGCACAAGTAGCCCCACAACTCTTGTTCTTACTTTTAGATAATAAAAAATACTATGATCATTCTGAGTTTCAAAGCCTGCATTTGATAGACTATCAGGTCTCATGTAATAGTTGAAGTATCCAACTTCATTCTCAAGTGGAGCCACACCCACTCCCCAGGTGACGCTTATAAGCCTGTTACAGGAAGAGAGTAAAGCTAAGAGAGGGACTCATTTTGTAACATCTCCTTTCCTACTATTCCCCTAAGGCCTTCAGTCCTGCACTCAAGCCGAGTAATTTTTGGACCTTCCTTCCAGATGCCTGTCCTTCCAGGACAAGGGATGAGCTGGGGACAGGAAAGTTCTCACTTGACTGCCACTGCCTGAAATTGCTTTCTACCTCTTATAGGTTCATGGAAGTCTAAAGTTAACATTTTCTCTTCTGAAAACTTTTGATATTTGTTTGGAATGCCCTAGCCTGCCCTCCTCCCATTCAAGTTGATTTCTGATCTGCAGGCCCCTTGAAGAGAGGGCATGCCGTAGCAATGGTTGTTATTTCTTCTCTGCCATGATGACTGTGTTGATTCACCCCTAACTTCTTTTTCAGGCTTGTTTGTCCTCTCATGGACCTCTGCATACAGTAGCTAACATCGATGTCAACTCTCTCGACCACATATGATGTGGGAAAAGCATTCAGATGCTGGCTCCACACATTAAGCGCAGCAGAACTATCCCAACAGCAGGTTTTGTTTCACTCCCGCTAATGCCAGGCCTTGTCCCCTGGTTTCCCTGTGACTCCCCAACTGCAGACCACACTTCAGCCTCTGAGGAATCCAGTCGAAATCCTCTCTCTTGACTTATGAAGAAGAAGCAATCCCAATGTTGTTTCAAAAGTTCTTTTCATCAATTTCCCCTCCTTTTCTGTTCTCTTCACTATTATATCCCCAAAGAGAGTGAGGGGGTTTTAGAGTCAAGAAGCCCAATCACCTTGCCTTTGAAAATTTTCATCTTGGTCTAGCTTCTCACTTTAGAATTTCATAACCCATTACATTCTAATATTTCAATTAGATTTTCACCTTAACATCTGGCCTCCATAGTTTCTTTTCATAATAATCCCTAGCCAGAGCAAATATTTAAATGCTATACAGACAAAATATTTCCACCTTCAGATTAATAGTACCGTCACAAATATTTAACACCTGATATAAAGCATAGTTTTTCTCTAATCCCTATAATGTTATAAAATGAGGCATAAAAGGTTAATAAAATAAAAATGATTATTTTCTTTTTATAGTTGCTATAGTCATTGTTGGCCTGGTACCCCTGCCATCCTTTTTTGAAAAAAGTCCCATATCTTGACCATAAGGGTCATTGTGTGACCCAGGTTAGGTAACTCATGATTTGCTTTTGTTATAGCCACAGGGATTGGTTAAGGGATGAGTATATACATCCAAGTGAATCAATCAAAATTCTTCCTTAGGATTTTTCTGCTAGAAATGATAAAATTCTTTCTTCCCCTATCATTGAAGTTCAAAGTTCTAGATCCCAAAATTCCAGTAGTCACATCCCTAACATCCAGAAAGAAACCCAGATCAAAGACATGAGAGTTTCTGACACCACTAAAGCTGTTCTAGAATCTGAAATCTTCCTCTATATGGTCCACTTCAGCATCTTTCTTATAAATCTCCTTTTTCACTTAAGCTAGTTTGAGAGCACTTCTATTACTTTCAGTCAAACATGGATAGATTCTGGATTATCCATTTCTCAAAGTATATGAAGTATCTGGAATATTAAAAGGTTTTAAACCCAAATAAACAAGCAAGCTCAATTTTAAGGGCAACTATAATACCATTGATACTAAAATCAACTGCAATCATTCTAACGGCAAAGAATAAAAGAAGGTATTCCACCATTTAACATTCAAGGGAGTGAATTAACTGTAACAACAGAAAACAATAAGCTTATCATTTCAATTTCTTGATCTTGTGATACCTGAATGATTTATGCTTATGTTTCTTTTTGGTCCTTTGGGAGGACTAAAGATCAATGTAGTAAGTGCAAATAAGACTATTTAATGGTCAATGAGAGCTTTGTTTTCTGTTACAAAATATTTACAATAGGGAGACAAAAATTTAATTTCTTCTCAACAAAAACAAAACATAAGAGAACATAAAGAGCATTTATTACCTATAATCTCCACATTTCAAATATACTTATTTGTTCTCACCTTTTAGTGCTCTCCTTGTTCAGACAAAGATTTTCAGTACCAATGGATCAATCACTTGGATTCCCTTCCAAAGATTCGAATACCTTAATCAAAGAGTCTCTGAAATATTGAAGATACACTCTATTAATGGAATCATCCTATGAGTAATTTGCCCATCATTATTTGCTGCTAACTTCTGATAATTTTCATAGAAAGCATAAAATTTAATTCCCTCAGAATTTAGAAACATTTATCATATAAGTAACAATTTCATATTTAAGTGGTAAGTTAAACTGAATTGTATTCCTCATTTTGCTCTTGAATACATTTTAAATCAGGGGCCTACCCACAGGTTCATGCAGAGTGAAGAAATTATTCATAGGATGAGTAACTTATCTGTGATGAGAGTTTCAAAGCAAATTTTTCACTTAATTACCTCATTTACTCATTCATCACATATATTACTTGGGTTTTTTTATTTAACAAGTATACAATTTAAGAAAATATCTTCCATGTTTCGGAAGTGTTTTATGATCACTAGGGATGACCAGGGTAACTCAGAACATACATTAAAATGTGAGCATGGGGCCTTCCTGGTGGCGCAGCAGTTAAGCGCTGCTCTGTGCAACTGTCAGCAGCAGCGACCCTTGTTTGACACGCGGCGGGGGAGATTCCCACATGGCAGGGCAGACCTCTCCTGCCTCGCCTGCTGCTCCCCTCAGCGGTGTATTTCCAACAATCTGCCTGTTCTGCTCCCCACTTTTTCTCTGGTGAACCCTCTCACCGCCCCACAACTCTGGCCTGTACCCAACTTGTATGCATAAAATAAATAAATCTTAAAAAAAATAATGTGAGCATGGCTGTAGTGGAAGAGTGTGTGTGTGTGTGTGTGTGTGTGTGTGTGTGTGTGCCTGCGTGTATGTAAAATGCAGTAAGATTACAGAAAACGGAAAATATACATTTACCTGAATGGAGATGGAATTAGGAAATGTAGGAAAACTTCACAAAAGAGTTAATATTTGAATTGAGAATTGAATTCAATTTTCAGTTTAGGCATGAAAAAGTCATACTTGTAGAGAGTGGCTTGATCACCATCCTACCTTTTAGTTTCCATATACATACATGTACACTGTTAGTAGGACATAAATGCTAGATTCAGGTAGGGGAAAGATATTTGAATATAATAAGCATTATATTCAGACTTTCAAATATTAAATACAGGCTGGGTAGAAAGTAGTTGCCACTGAGCTACTTGCAGTTGAACAGAACTTCAGGAAACATGTAGGGCTTCTTAAAAAGGATTTCACTCTGCACTGATGAATTTTTAAAATTGCATTTTTATTTCAAGTTCACAATGCTTCAGAATATCCTTAAATTATATACAGTACCATAAATCAATGTTAACTCTATAAAAACAACACGATGACTAAAAAGTAAAATAGAATTTTAAATAATCACATTTTTATGTTAATTATAAATGAGTAGTCTTGAAGTGCTAATTTTTTCTAATATAGTGCTAAAATATTTTTTAGATTCATTTTCAATTAGCTTGTTTTATAAAGAAAACAGAGGATTGCCAGAATCTTATCATTATAAAGTAACATTTGTTGTTAAATGGAAAAAGACCATAAATCAAGTATTATAACATTTTAATTTATATTCTCTTTGTAAAGTACATCATTCAGAACAGAAGGAACTTTGAACTCTATTGTCAAACAAAAATGTGTCTTTACTTTCCACATGTTCTTCATAATATGAAATGTCTCATGGTAATACACCACACAATTGTCTAAACTATGTGTATTTAAACAGGGTTTTGCTTCCTCCTAGCTTGTTTGACATCAGTTTGACCCTAAGCTGAAAAGGTGAATATGTGACATCAAAATCTCACCCATGGCAATCATATGCTATTGTGGTCAATCATGACTTCATGGTATCACTATAAGAAATGAGAAAAATTGCAGCAAAGGAAGCTATTTGTACAAATTATTCAGTCAGTAGTAAAAATTATCCTCATAGCATGAGAAATTAATAGCTAAGATACTTTATTATAGTCCTCAGTTTCTAAATTCAAAGAAGTATAAAGCATCCTTAAAAAAACTAGTGTGACTACTTTTTTAAAGATCATATTATTAAGTGCATGCAAATACACACAGCTTGTATGAAAAGCACCATGTAATGTCCCCCATTTGATCAGATTTAATATTAAAGTTTGTTGGGGAAAGCCAGAAGAGAGGTGAGTTGATCACATCTCCCAGGACTTTGAACAATACTTCTGGCATCTAAAACAAAGACAAACATTTTATCCATTGTTGTAGTACTTTGGTACAAATATATTTTATGCACAAGGACCATATATTTGTATTTTTTCTATTGTAATGGATTAAGGTTGAATCCTGTAGCACTATTATATTTGTATTTATAAATAGAAACCATATTTATTCTGAATACATTTGTAACTAAGTGTACAATTCACAGCTTTATCGCTTGTTTTATGAGTCCCTTTGGCTTGGCACAGAAAAAAATAATTAATCAAATCTGTAGATTTCAGGGCCTGGTCTTTATGCAGAAACTGCTTATTTATTAACATTAAGCATCTCCCATTTGGTCTCAAAGAGATGTATAGTTACATGGAAACAGAACAGCTTTCAGTAGATGATTGCACAACTACAGATGCTTTTTTCCTACACCGTCACAGCTGAGGAGGTCCAAGCAAATGAAAAACAGTTCTGATGAAGTGAGAAACAGAAAAGCGGTACCATACAAACGTTATTACATAATAAAATGCAGACCAGTGCACATTTTTTTTACTCTGTTTATTGAATTTATGTGAATCCAGAGGAAAGGGTGAAAAGTATATTTACTGATGATAAAAATTATTCTCTGGATAATTTCAGTCATCTCATTTAAAACATATTCTTTACAAGTTTCTAGTTTTCCCCCATTTCCTTTTAGCTCTCTGTCATCTACTCCAAAGTTAAACTCTTTGGATTTAATAATGAAATAGAATTTGCAGGTGGTATGTTCCTGAAAAGACAGTCTAATATCAAGTGATGTCACAAAACACTTAAATGAAAATTAGTAGGCTGTCCTCACTAATCCTTATCTGACAATTTTTTCAGACGATTCATCTTAACCTATTTCGACAGCCATGTTTGTATGTGTGTCTACCCTATCCCACTGGGAGCAGTGCCAGCGGGTAATGCATGAAATCACTTGATGTGTTTTGATGCTATCCCTGAAAGATTTCCAGCCTAAGTTATACTAAGAGCATTATACTTCAGGGAGCCCAGCACCCCAACGGATTTTTAAAGTACATGCAGATGTGTTATTCAGAAAAGGCAGTGTTAGAAATATTGCTTATGCTTATGGAATGTGCTAATATAGAGACAGATACAAATACAAGAATGAATAATTGTAAGACATACATAAGCAGATTGAGCACATTTATTTCTTGCTACCAGAAGGACTTTTTCTCCATTACATTGTATATATGCACATGCATACATATGTTTGAGTATATGCATACATGTATATACACATAAACATGTATATAAAGTTTTGCCATATACTCAGTTATCTTATTTAAAGTAATCATTCCTAAGTATATTTCCCCAAATTCAGTTAGTCTACCTATAATGCTAATGGCAAATTATTTTTGTTCTCTTCATTTTCACTATCATTCGTTAAACATCTATTATTTGCCAGAAAACTAAAATGAAGGTGTAATATGTATTGTCTCATTTATTCCTAATGATGATCTTATAAAGCAAGCATTCCTATGTTTACTCTGCCAATAAGGAAATTGTGGCTCTGAAAAATTGGGTTTATGTGTGAGACAACCAATTATTAAAAAGTGGGGAAGCCAAAATTCAAATTTAGACGTCAGTGCCAACATCACTACACTTAACCAGTATTTTAAGTCAATTAACCAACAAACTAGCTCAATATTAACAAAAAAAAGAGGTATAAAAGTAATTCCAATAAAAAATTTTTCATTAAGGGGCCTCCCTGGTGGCACAAGGGGTTAAGTCTCAGCCTATGAAGCTATCTGAAGTCACTGCAGCGCAAGTTCTATCCCCAGCCAGAAGCACAGAAGATGGTGGCAGAGTGAAGAGGCTGGGCTCGTCGCATCCAGACACAATCAACAAAGTGGATATCAAATAAAGCCAGAAAACTGATTATCACCCTACATATTAGGAGCATCAGCCCGACTGAAAGTGGTAGGACAATCTCTTGGTGAACCCTCTGCCTGGTTGCAAGTCCCAAACCGGCACTTTAGGAGCCGAGAGGAAAGGGAGCTAGGAGGAGACCCGCCAGCCATTGCAGGCTCCTGAGAGAATACAAACCCAGAGCCAAAGCAATGACTAGGGGTCCAGCCCTGGGACTGAGAGAGGGACGGCGCTGGCAAAGGTGAGTTTCAGCCAGATTGTGCGTGGAGTACCAGGCCGCAGATCTTGACTGGGCACTGCCCGAGTCAAGCGGAAAGGGGGCTGGGAGAAGACCTGCCACCATTACAGGCTCTGGAGATAATACAAACTCAGGACCAAAGGAACAGCAGGGGTTCCCGCCCCAGTGCAGAGAGAGGGAAGGCTTGCATAAAGGCAAAGTTTGGCCAGATTGTGCCCTCGGAGTGCATGGTTGCAAATCCCGACAGGGCTCTGCCTGAGTCAAGCAGAAAGAGGGTTGGGAGCAGACCCACCTGCCATTGCAGGCTTCCAGAGAGAATACAACCTCAGGCCAAAGGAACAGCAGGGGGTCCAGCAGGAACAGCAGGGGGTTTCAGTAATGAAAAAGGGAAGGTGCTGCACAAAGACGAGGTTCCGCCAGATTGTGCGTGAGGAGTAACTGGCTACAGATCCCGACCAGGCTCTGCCTGAGTCAAGTGGAAAGAGGTCTAGGAGCAAACCTGCCCACCACTGTAGGCTCCAGAGAGAATACAGCCTTGGGGCCAAAGGAACAGCAGGGGGTCTGGCAGGAACAGCAGGGGGCCTGGCCACCCTAATGAGAAAGGGAAGGCTGCACTGAGAGTGAAACACTGACCAGCTGCCACCCAAAGCCACCGCCGACCCCACCCCTCTTGTGAAGTGGCCCCACCATAACAACAGAGAAAGCGGAGAAAACTAAACTTTTTTTTTTTAAGATTTATTTATTTATGCATACAAGCTGGGGTACAGGCCAGAGGTGTGGGGCAGCGAGAGGGTTCACTAGGACAGAGTAGGGAGCAGAATGGGCAGATCGATGGAAACACACTGCTGAGGGGAGCAGCGGGCGCGGCAGGAGAGGTCTGCTGCACCATGTGGGATTCTCCCAGCATCGCTGCTGCCGACAGCTCCACAGCGCAGCGCTTAACCACTGCACCACAAGGGAGGCCCAGAGAAAACTAAACTTAAGGCCAGAAGCTCTTGACCCCTCCCCACCAGACCCAACCCCAGCGGTGGTGATAGCCTCAGGCAAACACTGGAGTAAACAATGAGAGAGAGAGATTAGGAAGACCCCTAGTGACAACTCCAGCAGTGACAGACAGCAGGGTGACAGCAGCATCTGACACCTGAAAGGGGACTGAACCCCAACAGTGGGACCACCCCAAAACCCCAAGACCTCAGGAGCAAAGACTACAAAACTCTCTCCCAACGGAGTGCCTCCCACAGCCCCAGGTGGCCTCCCCCCACCCCTTTTTTAAAAAATTGTTTTCTTTTTTTTTTAAACCTACCTCTTTCTTTCTGTACTTTCTTTCTACTTTTCTTCCTCTCCTGTCTCTGTCTTCTCCTTTTTGATTTATTTTAGTCGTGATATGCTTCATTTTATTTTACACGAATCTCTCTAGGAAGACCTCCCCAACTAAACCTGCATCCACTATCTCATCAGAAACCACAAAAATTTTGAGAAGTTATCCTCCCACTATCTGCCCATGTGTTTATTTGTCTCCTGACTGGCTGTTTACTATCTATCTGTCTCACCCTCCACTATCCCTGTTCTCTTAATCCCGCTATCCCCCTGCCACTATCATCATTACTCTCTTTTTTCCTATTCCTTTTCTTCCTTTTTCTTTCCCCCACCTCCTAGATTCTCTTCACTTCCCCTTCTTCCCTCATCCTCCCGCATCTAACCCCCTATTGCTCTTCTCATCTTCTAAATCTACATAACACCCCCCTTTTTACACATCACCCCTTCTTCTCCCCTAATTCCACTTGGACCCTGAAACACATCAGAGACATACCATGAGGGACATAGAAGTTCAACAGAGAAACAGGAATACCCAGACAACAACCAGTCACAGCAGCTCAGACACAGCAGCTCAAAACACAAACACTCCTCAGCAAGTGAAACCAGGAATCATGCTTGCCAGCACCAGCAGTACAGGAACACTACGATTAGAGCAAAGAAGAAGGCCAACAATGGGAAGGAAAAAATTTACGAATGATTCTGGAAACAATACACCACAGAAAGAAAGTCCTTCTCCAGAACCCAATAATATTAACATAGAAGATTACCTCTGCCTAATAGATAAAGAATTCAAAATAGCCATAATGAAAAAAATTATAGAATTGAATGAATAGAGAAGGAAAGAAATATAAATAAAGAACTAAGAAATACAAACAAAGAATTGAAGAATGAAAATGAATCCATAAAGAAGAAATTGAAGGAAATGGAGGATGTCCAAACATTAGTAGAGGAGCTCAAGAACTCTGGGAAAAGCCATGAAGATAGAATAGAAGAAATGGAAGAAAGAGTCAGCACTCTCGAAGATACAAACATAGAGAGATCCAAAATAGAAAAGGAAAGAGAAAAACAAAGGAAAAAGAATGAAGAAACTCTTCGAAAACTATCTGGCACCATGAAAAAAGGAAACATCAAAGTCATAGGAATCCCAGAAGGAGAGGAGAGAGACCAAGGAACAGAGAAACTATTCAAGGAGATAATTGAAGAGAACTCCCCAAACACGAAGAAGGAAATAGAAATTGATATACAGGAAGCAAGAACTCCAAATTACTATAATGAAAGGAAAACAACAGCCAACATGTAATAGTAAAACTATCAAGAATTCAAAACAAGGAAAATATATTGAAAATGATGAGGACAAAGAAACAAATAACCTATAAAGGAAAGCCCAGCCAGGGAGATTCCCACATGGTGCAGCAGACCTCTCCTCCCTCGCCCCCTGCTCCCCTCAGCAGTGTATTTCAGTCAGTCTGCATGTTCTGCTCCCCACTCTCTCTGGTGAATCCTCTCACCCCCCACACCTCTGGTCTATACCCCAGCTTTTGTATGCATAAATAAATTTTAAAAATAATTAAGAAGCCCATAATAAGTGAATGAAATATAGTCATCAAAACTAAAAACTATAGCAGCAGATTTATTGCACTACAATCTCCAACCCTAAATGTCTTTCTTCTCCCACACACTAACATCCAAAAATATTTGAGAGAAACGTAAATCTAACCTAGGATAGGTCATGTTTTATATTTCTAGAGCATTTCTTTAAATGTGATTATTTAAATTTCTGTGTTGTCATTTGCTCCATTTAAAGTTGCTCAGAATGTCTTGCATGTTGTGCTTTCTAGAGTTTGCATCATACTCTTAATTTCTGTACAGTGAATTCTATTCTTCTGGCATACATCACCCCTTCTGCCTTTTGTACTCTCTTCAGAGGTGTATCCAAAGATAGAAAAGATAGGAAGAGAGTGAAAAGGGCCTATTATCATAAACTTCAGAGAAGCAGCATAATGTATTATTAACGTTTGTTACTTTGTTTGAATTTACTGGTCAGCTGCAGTGTTATTTCCAACATAATCATTTCTAGCTTTTTTTTTTGTTCAGGAGAGAATGCAAAGGAGAGGAAGTGTGCATTTATTTGTGTATTTATTTATTTTAATATAACACGGAAATACAGAGACAGCCCTAGTCATAGGTAAGTAACATTTGAAGTCCAGGTCTACTGGATTTGTGAAAGTTCCCATCATTCCTTTTTATTAGACAACAGCAAAAGTAGGTATGGTCTCTACTCAGAGTACATAAACAGCTCAATAAAATATGCTTTGATACTACAGCCAATGAGATTGTTTTTGACAGAAGTAAGATAAGGTCAGTCCTTTTTTCAAAGTGTGGGGAATTAATTAAATAAAACTGAACTTGTATGTCTTTTTCTTCTTTCCTCTACTCCAAGTGGAACTATATAACCTCTTTCTCAAAGACAAAGAGAAACAGCATGAAGAAATAGTGAAACACAAACAAAGGTTTCCAGATAATGAATTTTACAGCAGATATTTTCCATTCTAAGTACTGGAGAAGAATAATAATCCTGGCCTCCTCTGGTGGTACAACGGGTTGAGCGCTGCTCTGTGGAGCTGTGGCAGCTGTGGCATGAGTTCGATGTCTGGCCAGGGAGATTCCCACATGGTGCAGCAGACCTCTCCTGCCTCATTTACTGCTCCCCTCAGCAGTGTATTTCAGTCAATCTGCTCCCTGCTCTGTCGCTGGTGAACCTCTCACCACCCCACACCTCTGACCTGCACCCCAGCTTGCATGCATAAATAAAAATAAATTTAAAAAAAACAATCCTGTTATGTTGTAATTTTACATATATATTTTCAGAGTAATCTAGGAACAATAGTAGCTTTAGTCACACAAATATAATTGAATGTAACTGGTGGTAAATTCCAAGCAATTGCTAACCAAGGGGTTATTTAATTTCTAATTCTAATTTTTAATTTCTATGAAATTATAACAAAATAATACAATCATTCTGACATGTCTAGTTTGAAAAACATTGTTGAAGCTAAATTAGAACATGCGTTGGGAGCTGGAACAATAAATGAAAAATGGGATCTATTTTTTTTTAATATATATTTTTATTGTTATTTATGTCTTTTACATTTTGTATTCCCCTTGGGTAGCCCACCACCAATTCACCCATGATCCATCTCCATGGTCCCTTGTGTTCTTTTCTATTCCATTTTGTGCCCTTTTCCTTCCCTCCCCCTGCCCCTGCTGATTGTCTCTCTCCTATTTGGTTTCCTTATAGTCCTGTTATAAGTGAAACCATTTGATAAAAAAAAAAAGAAAAAGAAAAAAGAAAAATGGGATCTAAACAGGGGAAGGACAGAGATTTGCCATGACACATTTGAGCAACAGACCTGCCACTCCTAGTAATAAGATTAAATTTTAATACAAATTTTTACTATCAAAATTACAAAAGTAAGTATCCTCTAAACGAGGTTACTAATTATGAAAATTGACATATGGACATGGTTATCCACACAAGCATTTCTGTAACAACAAAAGGCTAGAAACAACCCAAATTTCTATGAAAAAGCACTACTTTTCTAAGTGATGGCTTATCCATACAAATGAATACTATTTAACTATAAGAAATAATAAGGGATCTCTCTGTGCACTGCCTTAGCTTGCATATCCTGTGTGGCTTAAACAATATATGGTTCTGGAGGCTGGGAAATCTAAGATCAAGATACCAGTAGATCTGGTCCTTGTGAGGACTCTTCCTGGCTTGGAGATAGCCACCATTTTACTATTTCCTCACGTGGTGGGAACCAAGAAGAGACATAGCCTCTTCATCTTTTTATAAGGACTATCCCATTATGGAGACTCCATTTTAATGATCTCATCCAAACCTATTATACCCCAAAAGTCCCCCTTTCAAATGTCAATATATGAATTTTAGGGGTACATGACATCCAGTCCATAGCAAACCTTAATGAGGAAAGCTTTTCAAGATCTATAAGGTGAAAAATAATGTACAGAGCCATTTTAGAGAATATTATGTGTTTAAAAGATGAAGCAAAATTAGAATATATATTGATAGATTCTGGTACTGGTATTTTAGAAACTCAGAAAACATAACAGAAACTATTAAAAGTATCTAAAGAGAAAGAATAGAAGCTATGATAGTAATGAATAAGAATACTTAGCACTTCATAACATGGGTAATATGAATGTATTTTATGATTTTTAATTAAAAATAAAAGAGAAAACCAATGTTGAAATTGGGTATGGCCTATAATTTTCAGCTGAATTTTTGAAACGTTCAACAACCATTAGTGACAAAACACAATAAACCAGAAATAGAACGTAACGTCTCTGACCACATGAACAGTATCTAAAAGAACCTTATAGTTAATATACACTTAATGGTGAAAAACTAAATTATTTCCCTTCCAACATCAGAAACAGAGAATGGCCACTGTCACTTCTATTAATCATTGTATTGAAAGCCCTATTCAGAAAAAAATAAGGCAAGAAAAAGAAATAAAAAGCATTCACATGTAAGAGGGAAAGGTAAAATTCTATTTACACATAAAATAATTAAGCACATAGAAATTTGTAAGGAAACAGAATTCTGAGAACTAATGCATGAATTTAGTAACATTGCAGAATATAAGCCATATGAAAAATATAACAACATATAAACATATAAACTACATATAAAACTAACATATAAAACATACGTATGTTTTATATATAAATCCATTATATGTATATATGCGATCAAAAACAATTAAAAATTATAAAATACCTTTTATTATAGTAGTGTAACGATAAAATACCTAGGGATAAGGTTGCAAAATGTATAAAAGACTTATACCTGAAAACTGTAAATACTACTAATAGAAATTAAAGGAATATGAATAATGGATTGGCACACCATGTTTATTGATAAGAAAACTCACTATTAAGATATCAATTCTTCCCAAATTGGTGGACAGATTTAATTTTATCTCAACTAAAATACCAGCAATGCTTATGTAAAAATCAACAAACTGATTCAATGATCCATATGAAAATACAAAGGAGTTCGTATGACTGAAATAATGTCTTAAAAGATGAATAAAGCTAAAGTATTTCTGCCTTAATATAAAACTCGAATAATATAGATGGTGTATATTAAGATTGGACACAGAGATTAACGAAACAGAAGAAAGAATATAGAAATAAACTCACATATAGACAATCAATTGATTTTTTTACAAAGATGCCATGATAATTGAATGCAGAAAATATAATATTTTCAACAAGTGCTTAGAACAACAGAATAGTCATATTTTTATAAATCACCATTATTTTATGCCACATATAAAATTAACTTGAAATGCATCATAGACCTAATATAAGAACTAAAACAATATATCTTTTAGTAGAAAACAGGAGGAAATCTGCTTAATTGGGATAGTCAGAATTACATAAGATAAAAAAATTGATAAATGTAAATCATCAAAATTTAAATTTCTGTTCTTTGAAAGACATTGCTAAAAATGAATGAAAAGGCAAATCACAAAACAAGAAAAAAATTACATAGATATGGTGAAAGGCATAGAGTACATAAGACCTTAAAAATTGATGATAACAAAAACACTAAGATAAAAAAAATGGACATTATATTTGAACAAATATTCTGCAAAAAAGAAAAGTAGCTAATATGCACATGAAACATTGCTTAACATCTTTATCATTGATTGTTTAGTGGTATTAGTTACAAAGGAGAGAATTGGAAGGGAGGGTTGGCTATGCTTTATGACCTCAACTGGAATGGTGATTACACAGGTGTGTAAGCATTTGTCAAAATCATCCAACTGTACACTAAAATGAGCACATTTTATTTTATGTGAATTTTACCACACATTTTTTTAAAAAATAACATTACTAAACAATGAGGCTAGATGTGAAGAAGAATATATAGTGACTACAGAGATAAGACAAAATCCAGGAGTGCCGGAGGCATCGAATGCTCTAATTTCAAACTCTGTTACAAAGCTATAGCAATCAAACAGTAATGCTATTAGCATAAAAAATGGATCAATAGCATAAAATATAGATCAATTGACCAGAATAGAGTCCAGGAAGAAACCTATGCATACCTAGTCACTTATTTATGAGAAAAGAGTTAAAAGATATACAATCAGAAAGAATAGTTTCTTCAGTAAATTGTGATGGGGAAACTGCACAGATAGGTGTGGAAAAATTAAAAAAAAGAAACTGGACCATTATCTTACTTATACCAAGTACAAAAACTAAACTAAAATGTACTATAAGGGGCCTTCCTGGTGTGCAATGGGTTAAAACGCAGCACTTTGAAGTTATCCAGAGCCACTGCAGCATGAGTTCAATACCCAGCTAGGGAGCTTCCCACATGGTGCAGCAGACCTCTCCTGTCTCAACCGCTGCTCCCCTCAGCAGTGTATTTCAGTAGATTTGCCTGTTCTGCTCCCGACTCTGTCTTTGATGAATCCTCTCGCCGGCCCATGCCTCTGGCCTACACCCTAGCTTGTATGCATAAATAAATAAATCTTTTAAAAAATGTACTATAGATTTTAATGTAAGACCTAACACCACAAAACTCCTAAAAGAAAACATATGCAGTAAGTTCTTTGACACCAGTCTTGCAATGATATTTTTTTGTGTATATTTCACACAAAAAGCAAAGGAAAATGAAGCAAAAATAAGCAATTGGGACCACATCAGATTAAACCACATCCGACTAAAAACCTTCTGCCATTATTTATAGTAGCTAAGACTTGGGAACAACCTAAGTGTCATACATATATGTGTGTGTATATGTTTTATATGTACATATGTATGTATGTATGAATATTCATTATTCATTATATTCATTACATGTGCTGGAACGTATATATTTGTTTCTCCACAAATACCTAAGTACAAAATTAAAGTAGTATGAACACAAAGTCCAGCAAAAGACTATAGATATAAGAAAAATAAAAACTTCTATTTAACATTTATCATACTTTTGCCATTCACAAGTCATAGTATTGGTCATAAGTGGATTTTAAAACTTAAAATTTGTGTAAATGAACATGAATCATATCTCAAACTTGGAAGGTCATGATAATAAGTGATCTTTTTCTGTTATATAATTCAATATGGTCATAAGCTATACATTTCAAAATGTAACACTTAGCTTCAAAATCCTGGCTCCTTGTTTTGATTCTAATGAATTCAAAGTTCAGATTGAACATTGGGGAGCATATTCAAGTAGAGATCCCAATAAATAAGTCAGCAGTTAGAATACTT
Source organism: Scalopus aquaticus (assembly GCA_004024925.1). Taxonomy (NCBI): domain Eukaryota; kingdom Metazoa; phylum Chordata; class Mammalia; order Eulipotyphla; family Talpidae; genus Scalopus; species Scalopus aquaticus. Next base: position 154,704 of record PVIJ01001860.1, read on the forward strand.
AGTAGACTGATGACAATCATATCTATCCACCATCTCGATGGGCACACAATTCCAGCTAATATTATCATCATTTTAACAAGGGGTGACATTTATCAGGTGTTCATCACATGAAAGTAAAACAAACTTGAAAAAAATTGAAAGCAAAATTTTTTAAGATGTCCATACACTAGAAATAAGAAAATGGTTGGCAGGAAAAAATACATGCTGGCAACACATCTCTTCTCATATTTCAAGGACAAAATTGAAACCATATTTCCTTGGGGTGCAAACATTGATTGGTATATGTTCTTATAAACAGAGAACTACAAACAGTACTGCAGCATTCCCTTGATCCTCCTCTTACTTTTATGTGAAGTCCAAAAATGTATCAGTTAAAGAAGACTTCTGAATTCAATTCAGAAAACAAACAGGGATTCATATGTCAAGAATAGAGGTAGAGCATACCCTAGGTAAGAGTAAAAACAAACAAAACTACAGTTGTATTGAACTTGAAATATTTAAAACTATTATTCACTAATGGTTATAAAATGAGTGAACACAAATCATAGATCATTTCAAAGTTTCATTTAAGTGGTAATTTTTGTACTTTCATTTCTCTTCCTCTCTCCACTAATGGTGAGACCTGATCATTTAGTGCCAGGCCAAAGTGCTTCTTAATCCCACTCCACTTAATCCCTTCAGGAGCTTTATTATCACCCATAAGGCACCAGGTTGTTTAGTTTCCTTTCATCATTTAGAGGCTCACCTCTCACCACCCTCCCTTCTTCCCTTAATAAGCCCGCACCTCACTGAATTCATTTTAGCTCTTTAAGTGATCCCTGGGCCAACTACTTAGTAGGATAAAGGAAGATAGTTTAAAAATAATAATAATAAAGAAATGGAAGGAGGGGGAAAACTGGGAAGGAAGGAAATAGAAAAAAGATTGAGTGCTTATTAGCCAAATTTTGTTATGTAACACCAGAGGACAACCATCAAATGTTATGTATAAGGATGTTGAGGACCAGGTGGGAAAAAAAAATTTTTTTTGGCTTCATAAACACAGGTAGAATTTGGACATGAATAGAGCAAGGAAGAGCCAGTGTCTGCAAAAAAGTTTTTACACATGGTCTCGTATTTATTTGCTCCATAAAGAAATTTGCATAAAGTAATTTTAGGCCATTTGTTTCCACCTGGATATTGAGTTTGACTAACTTTGACAATTTAGACAACCTTGACATTCTGCCCAATCTGTTCTTCAAGTATTGTACAGATGAAGTTTAACTTCCAGTAAAGAAAATCTTTTAAAGTCTACAGACTCAACAAAATGTTCAGTGAAATTCATTCCCTTGTTTCAATAGGTATCTTACAAATAATATTAGTGCATGATTTTTGTGAGAAATTTTTACTTTTTCACCAATTCCATCCATCTTTTATCTTAAAGGAATGTCTGGACCCATAAAATAATGAGAACTCAGTATCATCCTTTACTTATGCTATACCTATAATTATACACAAATTTAAAATAATATCAAATATTTAATATTATTGTTTTCATATTGCTAAATGTTCTTCAGCTATCATATCCAATGGCTGCAAATAGCCACACAAATTTCTGATTACTTCTGAAACCTAAAACGGAATATGAAGAGGAGAAAATTGAGCCTGAGCATTAGTAGGACCATAGCATTGGTGCTATCTATCCCAGAGCAAGGACTTGATAAGCTAGTTAATTTTTTTTTCTCTTACCCCCAAGCACTTTTGCTGCTCAGATTTTCCCTCTGCTTCAAAACCTAGGCTACCACAAATATTGGCAGCTACATAACCTGAAAATGCTCTAGGTATTCCAAGGAGTTTCTTTTGGTTCAAAAAGATAAGTTGAGATACATGAAAATGCATTTCTCTGGATCCTGAGCAGTCTTAGTCACAGGGTGGATATTTAAGACTATGGAATTTTCTGTGCTAGTGCTTAATGATGAACCTTAAGTAAGAAAATTGCCTACTAATTTCTTCTAAAAGATAATATTTATTTATTAATTTATTTTGAGATGAAAATAAATGTATTACATGTTAACATAAATAATATATAATAAAAAGTAACTATGTTTTCTTCTAAGTAAAAAAAAAAAAAATTGATAAAAATGGATTTGAGAAAAGGTTGAATGTGTCATGGGGTCCATCACGGGCTCAGTTTTACCTTACTAGTTACATGAAGGTTACAGGGTAATCCCATGAGTTAACCTTATCTGTCCTAAGCAGTTCTGAGAAGCCTAAATAGTTTCAAACATTTGCTTAGAATTTTTCAAACTTTAAAAAAATTGAATGTTTATATTTCTGTAAAAAGGTCTGACTGGTGGCTGATGCTGAACTGGGAGTTTATTATCATATAAACTTGAATAAGATATATCTTTCTGAAGAAAATCAATCTGTTAATATCCCAAATATTTGAAATTTTAAATAGTCTTGCTATGCAATTGAATCTTCTAGGTGCTTATTAGAACTCAAGTAATTGTATTTTAAAAAAAGGGTAATTAAATAGCAAAATTAGAATTCCAGGATGAGAATGCTTTAGTTATTAACAAAACATTTTTTCCATTATAATGAGTTTCTAATCTAGACCAACATTTCATTTGCATTTTACAATAACATCTGTGCTCTGTCTGACTTAAGGTGGTTCTAGTCTAGGTAGGGCTTTCCCAGGTTATAAGCCAATGAGATCAGGATGAGCCATTCCGTGGAATCTTGGCCTCTGCAACCCCAGTGAATCCTTCTCTGTGTCATTTTAGGTTTGATAAGCAGAGTAAGGAAATGAGAAGACAAGAATAGAGGTCAAGGGCCTCCCTGGTGGCACAGTGGTTAACTGCGCTGTGGAGCTGTCAGCAGCAGCGACCGAGTTTGATGCCCGGCCAGGAGATTCTCACATGGAGTGGCAGGCCTCCCCTGCCTCGCCTGCTTCTTCCCTCAGCAGTGTATTTCCATCCATCTGCCTGTTGTGCTCCCCACCCTGTCTCTGGTGAACCCTCTCGCCGCCCCCACACTTCTGGCCTGTACCCCAGTTTGTATGCATAAATAAATAAATCTTAAAAAAAAAAAGAATAGAGGTCGAGCTTTATGCTTAAGCAAGTGGTCACATAACTGTGCTGTTTATTCAACTTGAGAAAAAGACTTTGATAGGAAGTTTTGGTTGATGAGTGTTTGAGGACTGGGGAGAATCAGGTGGTATGAATCCCCAGTAGCCAGGAAAAAAAAAAGAGATTTCCTGAGAATAAAAGGTAGAAAAAGATGCAAGTAATAAAGAGTAGAGAGATTAGTGGTATGAAGAGGAATGGGGACTAGCACAGTGAAGGGTCCCTTCGAGGTGCTGGTTCAGGTGCTGAGGAGACATGGAGAAGGCATCATCCGATGTGTGCCCTGGCCTATTTTTATACAATCACTATCCATTCCTTGTGCCCACAGGTTATTCCAACTGTTCTTTTCAACAATTAAGCATCTTTTCCCTAGCCTCTGGCACTTCTCCCAGCCTCTGCTCAGCAGGAGTGGCACCTTACATGAAAAAACAGAAAAATCATTTTGCAATATTACAGTAATTCACAATTCTTGAGAAAACCCTAGATACTTATTGGGAAGGTGGCAGTCTGGAAGGGAAGATTTCCCACACCTGTAGTGAGTTGCCGGGAATGCTAAGTGAGGTCACCTCATGATGCATCGTAAACTGAGATAGTGATGAAATATATTCAAGTAGATGGTTGGATATGAAGCTGAAGCTCAAGGGAGTCATGACATAACAGAAAAATATAAAACGGATGAGATCATATAATAAGAGAGTTCTGCCAAAGAAAAAGGAAGAGCCAAGACCTAGAAAATAATTATTAGAGAGAGCACCAAAATTGAGTAAAAGTTCTTGCCACTGTGGTCCAAAAATTATACATAAAAGGGCAAGGAGGACTCAGAGAAGGATTTAGATGTCACATGTATACTGCTGAGAAGTCTTTATGATGAGGACAGGAAAAAAAAAGAGTAATCTGGTTTCAATGACATAAAGACCAACATCAATGAAGTTATGGGAATGGAGCCAGATTGAAGGAGACTGAAAACTGAAGGAGAGGTAAGGAAATAGAGGCAAACTGAATAGACAGTTTTATCAATAAATTTGTATTTGGCTTGGGACAGAGAATGAGATGATAGAGTGCATAAGAACACATTTCCCCTCTTCTCTCCACCTTTTCTCCGCCTTCCTCTTTTCATTTTGTCAACATGGAAAATATTGGAATATATTTGAGCTAATGAGAATGCTTTCAGCAGAAAGGGAGATGACAGAGAATCAACAATAGAGATAAATTTAATGATAAAGCAAAAGTGAAGGTAGAGACATTTGATTACACTGGCCAACAGTGAAATCATTACTGACTTAAAAAGGCCCTAATCTATAGTATCTTGGTGGCTGAACATGAAAACAACCCTGAAAATTTTTATTAGCTCTCGTTTTGAAGATATTTCATATAATTCATTTTATATGTTTCACCGTGTAAATTTATCCAGTAGGACTGCAACAACATCCCAAATCAGCCTAAAATGATGTAATATTGTATTGCATTGCATAATACCATCATGCAAACATCATCCAGAGCTGATTGCATCATTTTCTGATGCAATGCAATACTACTGCCAGGCGGCTGCTGAAGTAAGCTGACGTAGCAGTGCACTATATAAAGCCCTGTCGGAAAGGTTGAGCATTAAAAATATTTCAGACTTTGTGTGAGACAGTTGAAGCTACTGTTACTATTTTATCCATTTTGGCACAATACAGAACAGTAATGCCTTGAAAGTGCGTTAATAGCATGGACAATTTCTATTCTACTGTGGGGAAGTGACATTTGCCAACCAGAAGTATCACTTCTCAAGTGAAGAAGGCTTATCATCTTGACTTCAGATGCAAGGTTGGTGACCAAGACAAGCCTTGGGCCCCACATATATGCTGTGCTACATGTACAACACAGCTTTCACAGTGGTTCAGTGGCAAAAGACCATCAATGCCATTTGCAGTCCCCATGGTGTGGAGAGAGCCAAGCAACCATATCAAAGACTGCTACTTCTGCTTGGTTCATCCTCTTTCTGGCAGAATAACGAAGCAAAAGACATCAAGAATAGTCTACCCAAACATTCTGTCTGCATTGAGACCAGTTCCACATGGTGAGAGACTTCCTATTCCAGAACCTCCAGCAGAATATTCTCTTGATTCATTTGATGAGGACAAGGGTGAGCCGACCTGTTCTGCTCCTGTTCCATCAGCATGCAGTGATCCATGGTGATTTTCACTGTGGTGTATCATCAACTCCACACAGACTAACACAGGAAGAACTAAATGACCTGGTTCATGATTTGGACTTATCCAAGAACAAGGCAGAATTGCTAGGATCAAGACTCCAACAATGGAATCTTCTAGAAGAAGATGTCACATTTACTTTCTATCAAAAGTGACACCAGCAGTTGGAGCCTTTCTTCATAAAGGAAAGTACTCTGGTATTCTCATGAATACCAGAGGCCTCATGAATGCCTTAGAAATCACTCATGACCCACAAGAATGGAGGCTATTTCTAGACTCTTCAAAACTGAGTCTTAAGGCTGTGATTTTGCACAATGGAAACTGTCTTCCATCTATTCTATTCCTGAACAGTTATACAAGAGGCAAGTGGAGAAATCTAAGAAGTAGTCCATGACTTGATTTTTTTACAGGTATTAACCATAGGCCTATTACTATTGGCATGCATTTCATGATGTAAACATCAATTTATTGCAGATTACAAAAAAAAAAAACTAGAGCAAAATTAGAATTTGACTGTCATATTCGTGTTGAGCACATACAAGTTGATAGGAAATGACTGATTTTATTTCAGTAACATGACTTTTATAAAAATTTGTTGACCAGTGTTATAGAAGGGAAGGAATATTTTTAAAATAATAGGAAGGAGGAAGGCAAAGATAGTGCAGGTGCAGGGAGTCTGCACATTTTGTGGTAGAAAGATCAGGGAATTATTCTATAGTCTTCTATTTTTTTTTTTTTAAATGAGAGTACCTATTTAAAGGATGGACAGAGGGAAGTTTAAGGAAAGAACAGAAAGCTGAATTGAAAAAAATTAATAAATTAAAAACCACAAAATTTAAAAAAAAAAGGAATTCCAAATTGAGTGTAAAGAAAGACAAAGAATTACTGAGCTTTGTAGAGAGTTTATTTAGAGATTACAGTGACTGATTTTAAATGAATCCAATAGCCTAGTTATGTTTCTCCAGGAGTGGTTTAGCTCCCAAAGAGAGAAGGGTTGATTTTTTTCTTCAGTGGGTAGTATAGGGGTACAGGCAAAGAATATGAGGGTATTTTGTGACTATACTGAGGAAATGACTCTACTCAGAAATAACATTGCCTCCTGTGCATACTTTGATCATATTTATTATCACACAGATCTGTGACTGTTATTTGGTCATGAGACCACTTTGAATAGTACGTATTTCACCGATGTAGTTTCAAATATCAATAAACAATAAACAAATGTTTCTCAAAGGAATTCACAGAAAAACTTTGGGAGGTAACAACATATAGAAAAAAATTAGATTTAAAAAATTTTCACAATATAGAGTGGATTCCTCCACTTGAGTTTTATGGAAATGGGATGCACAATCATAAACTTGGAATTATCAAGCTCTATGCAGAGGAATGTCATAGAGCAGAGAATTCTGTAAAAGCATAGGGGCCAGGAAGCAAAGTGCTCCCTGAAGACTAGTGCCTTCTGCAACATGAGCAGAGGTAATGCAGCACTAAGAAAACAATCCTCTGGTGGTTAATGGGATCTATTTTGGCATGCTAACCAATCAGGATGAAAGAATATTTTCATAAACCAAAAGAAGTTCCTTGCTGTGACACAAATCAAAATACGCTGACTATAACTTTTAATTACAAGGGATCAAGATAACTTACTTAACTCCTCTGACCACACACTAAAGTAGTGTCAGGGAGGGCTTAGAGGAAACTGGCCTTTCCAGGGGGGATGGGGGCTGGAGGGAGTGGTGGTGAGTTTGAAGAGTCTACTTGATAAAATCAGTTCACTCCACTATGTATTCATTGAGTACCTACTATGTTTCAGGCACTGTGTTCAGTTGTAAAACTTCAAATCATACAGCTTCTGTCAAGATAGCTTTCTTCACTTAATTGGAGGAAATGTATTGTGTTTATGGTAGGTGCAGGGGTACTATATACCTCTGCATGTATAGTAAATTTTATTTATATACTATGTCAACTACTCCCAGAATATGTTCTTTAGAAAACTAAAGTCCTATTAGATATAAATAAATGTTCTGGATAGAAAAGAATTTCCAAACATAAACGCCTTTGGAAGCATTAGGATAAACAAAGTTAAATGGGTTTCTTTGTGGAAGAACTCATTGAAGACTTCCTAGATTGTCAAAGGTTTTAGAAGAATTTCTAATGTTTTAAGGTTTTCTAAAAATGGGGAAGTAATAATTCATCACTAAACTTATTTGATTATAAATTCTCTTCTTGAAATAACTTTTAATACCTGAGAGGATTAATGTTTAGCTGCCTGAAAAAGTGTGAATTATATGTTTTATATTAAATATGTAGTCTATATTACATATGTATATTCACATATGTTTATTACTTCTATTCTTATCCCCAGCCCAAACTTTGGTCAAATAATGGAGTTATTTTACCGTCAGTTCATTTTATAAAGATAAATGTTTTTATTTTGATTAAATTTAGGTGTTTTAATAAATAGTAAATTGCATGTATTATACATGTTTTTAAGAAGCTCGTGAAAGGACTATGGAGTAAGAGAGAAAACATGAAATATTTTCTCTTAAACAATAGTACCTGGCAAACCTTATTGAAGGCCCAGGAGCACATATCTAAATATAAATTAATCTAAAGATCTTAAAATATAGAAGAACATTAAGATTATTTCAAAGTTAAGAATCCTCAATGAATTGAAATTAATGCCTAATCCAAAAACTTTTATCCAAAAAGTCATCAAGTTCCACAAATATTGTACACAGTTTTATAAATAATTTAAAAACTTATGCTCACAGAAACTTAGTTTGGCCAATAAATTTGGACCAGTCCACGCTTATTAATTTTAAGTTTTTATCCCTCTTCATATGTAATATCACTCATCCTCAGCTGTGTAGAAGCAGCTGTAGCCACTGAAACCCAAGTGTGGCAACTAATAGTTAATGTAAATGACAGACTGTCAAACCAAATGGTTCAGGAATATAAATTACATTCAAAGTTGAGTTCTCGTCTGGGATTACATCTACCACGTCTTTTCACTTTGGCACAACTGGCATGGCCTTAAAGGCAGTTTATGATGGAAGTAATTCAGAGTCAAAGAGAGAGTCGATGAGGCCCTGAATGGTATAAAAATAACGGCACTCAATTACAAGAGCGACAATCAGAGAGGGTGGGGGAAGACTGGGGCTTAGAACTGCGGAGAGGGGAGCACAAGGGACTGTGGTGACGGTTCACAGGTGAATTGGTGGTGGGAAACCTACGAAGAATATACATTAATGTAAAAGACATAAATAAAAATAATATTTAAAAATAATAAAAATAACAGCACTCAGGACTCTCCTAGCAGGGTATTTAAACAAAACTAAGGAAAGATATAAAAGAGATTATGTAACATACATTCCCTTTTAAACACATTGAGTTTTTGTAATTATCATTAGTGCTTAAGTATTTTTAATGGTTCTCCATTATGTGCGAGGTCAAGTCCAGATTTTCTGATCTAGAGAACAAAACCTTTCACCAAGTATTTTTCCCATCTTCATGCTGTATCTCACCACTCCTGAAAAGCACTTGTTTTCCCCCCATACCTTTGTTCTAATACATTTTCTTATTTAACTAGCAGTAATGGGTCAATTGAGAGATAAAAAGATATTTATTACCTGGTACATATACACAATGGAATACTATTCAGTATTCAAAGAAGATAAACACATGCAATTTGCAGCAACATGGGTGGAATTAGAGGGGATCATACTCAGTGAAATAAGCCAGAAAGAAAGAGAAAAATGTCAAATGGTTTCACTTATAACAGGATTATAGGGAAACCAAATAGGAGAGAGACACTCAGCAGGGGGGGAGGGGAGGATAAAGGCACAAAATGGAGTAGAAAAGGACACAAGGGACCACGGAGATGGATCACAGGTGAATTGGTGGTGGGCTACCCAAGGGGAATACAAAATGTAAAAGAGATAAATAACAATAAAAATATATATATTATTTTTTAAAAATTTTGAAAAATAAAAAATAAAAGATTTATTACCGGGGTTCATGGTCTCATTTACTATTGATACAGTCTTATCAGGAGTACAGTTTCCTCTCTCTGCCTTAACTATAAAATTATATTTTATCAAAAGAAATAGAAAAGAATTTCAACCAATTTTAACTTAAAAATATCTATAATGTGTTGATAATATAAAACATTTCCCAAATTCTGCATTAGTACTCCTAACATAAAGAATATATAAATTTATAGAGAGATTGTTTGAACTCCGGCTGCGGTAACAATAAATTGGGTGTCTTTTAAACAAGAAAAATTTATTTCTCATAGTTGAGGAGACTGCAAGTGCAAGATTAGGGTGTTGGCCTGGGTGGGCTCTGGTGAACACTCATTTGGTTTGCAGACTGCCAACTCCTTGTGTCCCCGCTTAGTGGAAATAGGGAGTTACGTCTCTGTCCTTTCTCATAATGACATTGATGGCATTTGTGGGCTCCTTGTAACCTAATTACTTCCTGAAAGCACCATCTTCAAATAAAAAAATCCCTATCACATTGGGAATTAGATTTCAATGTATGCATTTTATAGGGACACAGTTGAGTCATAACAGACAATCGTCAGTGATTTTGCTTAAATTATTTTAGCAATGACAAAGGCGGGCCTCCCTGGTGCCCTAGGGGTTCAGTCTCAGCGTATTACCCTATCACCCCTGCGACCTGGGTTTGATCTGGCCAGTGAGCTAACCCACATATGGCACAGCAGACCTCTCCTGTCTTGTCCACTGTTCCCCTCAGCAGTGTAGTTCAGTAAATCCACCTGTTCTGCTCCCTACTCTGTCTCTAGTGAATCCTTTCACCACCTGCACCTCTGGCTTACACCCCAGTTCTTCTACACAATAAATAAATAAATATATACCACCAAAAAAAAAAAATCAACAATGGCAAAGGCTAAAGGAATCTTGCTCATCATAACGTTCCCAGGAGATAAAACTGTAAGGGCTAGAAGGAAGGACTAGACAAATTCCTCCAACTCTTACTTCTGTTTCTGTAATTCTGACTGGAATGTTATGATTCTCCTCTTCGAGAGTCAAAAGCTGTCATCTTAATTCTGTGGTTTCCCTGGGAGGTCGCAGGGTTTGTTGTTTTCCTAAAGAGGAAGGCATTATGGAGGGTGACCATGGGCCCAGTTTTACACTAATGGCTGCATGAAGGTTATAATGTAATCCCACTAGTTAACCTTATCTGTCCTAAGCAGTTCTGAAAAGCCTAACTGGTTTCAAACATTTGTTTATATATGCATTGAATGCTTATTCTGGCCATGGCCTAATTTTAAAACTTAAATCTTAGTGTAGCAACTTAAATTTAGTGTAGCAACTGGAGATAGTATAATAAGGCAGTTAAGGCTATGAGCTATGGAGCAGTGTGTAAAGTCTCAACTGAGACACTGGACTGCTCATGTAAACCAACCTTAAGCTATATGAGTAGTCCTGCTACAAATCTGGTAAATGGATGTCTAAGGAGCATAAAAATAATGACTGCAGAGGTGGTGATGATGTTGAAAACAATGATGATGATGACGATGACGATGACAATCCTTTGCACAAAAAAAACTGACATTCTCTCACTAATAATGCACACACAGAGCATTCTTCATGGTGAATATTTAGTAAATTGCTATTTATTTTGCCTTTCTTAGACTCATACTCACATTGTGAAAAAAAATACAAATATTTCTAGGACATCCTGGGAGATATTTTTTAAAAGACTTTAAGTGACAAAGTAAACTTTTCTGTTTTATTATCACAAAAGGTCAACAGCAGTTCCTGACAGGCAATAGCTCAAGGAGCTATCAAATGTTAAATAGTAAATATGTACCTCAACGTTTTGCCTAGTCAGGGAGCTATGGGAATAGTATATCTTACATTTCCTTATATATCTGTCCTTTACATTTATGGAATTGACTTTTTTGTTTTTTGAATTTGCCAGCAACTATAAAAAAGGACCTGACCTATAATAATTTGATTTTGGCTTAAACGCAAATTATAACCACGGACTTGGTTCACGAGATAGAGCCTAACCTGCTAGCAAGCCATCACTTCTCCATATAGTTCATGACTCCCTCATCATGACCATAAATAGTGAGACTTTTAAAATCATGAATTTTATTTCTTGGAAAAATATCTGTGAAAATAAAATCAGCGCCTGTTATCACAATGGGACTGAAGTTATTAGCATGGTGCTAAGCAGGCGGGTGTGAGTACACATGTCTTAGAGATAGAGGTTCAGAAAAGAGGTAATGAGTATTCTCCCTCCTATATCTACATTTTACTGAATTCTTTTTTTGCTGCAATATATCTTTAGTGATTATAGGGGAAATACAAGTTTTGGAAAAATTATGAGAATAAATAGAAAATTTGTTGGTGGCTCTATGTTGTAAATGATTCCACTCTACTTTCTACCAGACATAAAAAAACAAAAAAGATTAATTGGTAAAATGACTTTAAGAAGTGCTTTAGCCTTTGCAAAATGATGAGTGAAAAAAATGTAAACAATGCAAAGATGTTAGAGTGTAAGAATATGTGCATAATATGAGTGACTTTCAACATAAATTTATTTGGGAAAAGTCAGGAGCCTACAGAAACATATCTCTAAAGCTATAGTTGGCATGTTACTAGTTTGGGTACAGGAATAATTTTTATCGTACTCTAAGAAATTTTTTAATATGAAGAAATATACTAATTTTACATAATATGAAGTAAAATGGAATGACAGCATCTCTATATCATAATCTCATACATATGTTATCCTCTCAAGTTAAAGAAACACATAAGGAAGGTTAAATTAGCATTCAGCCCCAAATGAAACTGGTTGGAAGAAATTGCCTTGGTAAGAATACCCAAGGGACCAAGAACCTAAGTTTTCGGGTGCCCAAAATCAGATTGAACCTGACTTCTGGGCAGTGCAGTTAACAAGGTAGTTAAGCCAGACTTCTTTACCATTCTAAAAAATGCTGGGCACTAAGATGCCAAATTGCCTGGCAGGCATATATGAAAGTGCGAATCACAATATATCCCTTTTGAGACTGGTTTAATAAATGTTTTGACCTAAAGTATAAAAATATATTGCTCGCCATGACTGTGAATTTAAGGTTTTGCTAATAATAAACCAAATATGCACAAGCTCTTCCATTTTCATGGCCAAGTGTCAGTTAATATGGTGTTCCCATCCTCTAATATCATCACTCTCTCCCAGCCTTCCAAACCAAGGCTTGATGACATAAACACTATGGAAAAAAAATCTAAGCACTTAGTCAATGTTTGGAAGAATAAAAACATTCTTCTATTACCACATTACTAAATGATTGATGAACATTAAGTCATTAGTGGGTAAGGTGAAATCTGAAAAGTGAATTTTTTGAAAGCCATGTGGTTGGAGGCAAGATTCCATCCACACAGGCAGGAGAGAGTAATGCCTATTGTAGCATTGCATAGAAAGTGAGTGGTGAAGATTTTGTGGCCGTCATTATAGGTCATTAAGAAGAGCTGGTTAAAGGTGCAGGAAACCAGGGAATTGGTCTCAAAGGGACACAAGCACAATATTGAAGAGTTCAGAGCAAGCTGTTTGAGATCTTTGAAAGTATACTGAGGCCTTTCCAATATGCAAATACAAAATGACTAGTACATAAATTTGTTAGTATTAACAAATATGTAATAAACAAATATGTTTGTCTTTTTCCCAGGAAATGCAAAAGTAATAGTTAAAGGCAAGATGATAATGCCATTATACTATTACTTAATAATTATCATTACACAAATTACCTCCCTCTGGTATTTTTCCATAAAATGCTTTACCATTATATCTTGCCTGTTCTGTTTTGTGATCCAATATGTTGTTGATCTTCAAGAATGTCCCATGCCACAGCTATTTTATTCTGAATTCTTATTGAGCAGTATTGAAATTAAGAAATCCAAAAATGTAAACTTCATTTGGAGGCATGATCTACTCTGATTTACAGTCATAATAAATGTTAATCAGAACTTCATGTACAAACTAACGGCTCCATGAGTTCCTAAAGACTTTGGGCTTTAAAAGGAGTCACCTGGAAAATAAACTATAATGGGAGAAGATTATTAAAAAAATTAAGTTCCCAGCTTGATAATATAAAATCTTTATAAAAAATGCTATTTGTTGAGACCCAACCATGTGCCTGTCACAGATCTATCATCTCATTATCTTCATTCAATGTTATCCACTACCCAGCTGAGGTAGACACCACTGTTTATTTCCAATAATTGTTTAGAATAAAAATCTCTAATTGTATGCATCTATGGTAATATGGAATAATGCCCATTCACGAACAATATTTGACATTTTGATATATGTAGATTATTAATCCAGTACTGCTGAGAGCATAAGCAGACCCAATATTTCTATAGGGTAATTTGACATAAAAAGTATTTGTAGAGTGAATATCCTCTGATCCAAGGTTCAGCCTATAAGGACTTACCTTTAAAAATTAATTAGAAACACATACAAAAACTGATATGTAAGGAAGACCACCCCATTTTTTTAATAGCAACAAATGGAACAAAAGTACCAAAGAGCATCGTTACCTTGAGGATGGTTTATTCACGCAACCGAAGCCTATGACCTAGAAATGTATTGTATATTACGTGAAATGGAAAAAAAGCTGTAACATTTTAGTGGGAAAGAAGGAGGTGAATTTATTTGGACAGCAGGGCTATACTTCTCTAGAAAATAAACACATAGAAAAATGTGTGGAAGTATGTCAACCAAATGCTTCAAAAGTTATCTCTGATTAATGACACTGTGGAAGTTTTTCTTTGGGGGAGTAATTTCTAACTATTCAGTTATGTGTGCAGGGGTAAAACAAAAAAAGCAAAATAGACAATACTTGACATAGGGACAATATTAGAATACAATGTATTCATTCATTTTTTAAAAATCAAACACTAGTCAGTTATTGATTCATTACCCATTTGTTCTATGTTTGCCCTTTTGGCCTGCTCATGAGAATGGATCTGAACCCTTTAAATATTTTTCTTTGCCAGCTAGCACAAATGCTCAATCAGTAGAGGGCGCTGGAGAGACATGGCAAGGAGAAAAGACTCATTTTCCATATTCTCAGTGGGCAGATTCCTAGAGTATAGCTCCAGCACCAGGCTCCTGTGGTTCAGAGTACTCAGAAGTCATCCACTTTTCAGTTTTACCTGGCATACTCCTCAGCTGGTAACTCAGGGTATTTCTGAAGGGACACATCTCTGTGAAAAATTTCCCCAGCAAGCTCAAGATTAGATTTCTAGAATATTTGACCAATGTGGCATCACAGTGACTTCCCTGCCATCCAGTCAGCCATGTCTGTATTCTCTCCAACAAGACCTGGTCTCTCAGACTTAGCAAATGGGAACTCTTCATTAAATATCTATCTCAGGCTTAGGAGTATGGGTAGTGACTATTTTTGATATTTCCTATCCGTGTATTCTTTAGAGTTGAGTTCACTTCTTACTCGTAAGTCCCACACTACACTTATCCTTGATATTATATAGTTAATATCATGTCACATTGAGTTATTGCTATTCAAATTATGGTATGGTTTCATTCTTCTAATTGGATTTAACAGGTAGAGAAATTTATCCCATATAAGAAATTTTATTTAAAGTAATCTTGTGCAATGTGATTAACTCAGATGCATTTTGTTAATACATATATATTTTTTTAATTTACTAGGAAATTGTGGTACATATACACAATGGAATACTATTCAGCATGGAAAGAAGATAAACACATGCAATTTGCAGCGATATGGATGGAATTAGAGGGGATCATACTCAGTGAAATAAGCCAGAAAGAAAGAGAAAAATATCGAATGGTTTCACTTATAACAGGACTATAGGGAGGCCGGGTGGGAGAGAGACAATCAGTGGGGGGGCGGGGGGAGGGAGGCGGAGGGAGGGAAGGAAAAGGGCACAAAATGGAATAGAAAAGAACACAAGGGACCATGAAGATGGATCACGGGTGAATTGGTGGTGGGCTACGCAAGGGGAATACAAAATGTAAAAGACATAAATAACAATAAAATTATATATTTATAAAAAAATTTAAAAAAATAATTTACTAGGAAATACACACAAAATATTGTTTAAAAATGTACAATTATTTACCATTATTAATTCAATTGAAAAGAAATATTAAGTGCAATTATTATCAATAAATTCAAGTTGAATTTCTAATAATTTTACCTGGTCAAAAGGAAATCTTTTACTATTGTTATATTTCTTATTTATTTATTATTACTACTATTATATTTCTTATTTATTACTATTATTATATTTCTTATTTATTACTATTATTATATTTCTTATTTCTTATTTCTTATTTATTCTTCTTGTCATATTTTCAAATGCTCCTTAACATTCTATAAGAAGTTTCAAACATGGGTTATCTATATATAAACGATTTGGGAAATAAGTTATGGTAAATGGAAATTACTTAAATGACACCTAGGTCAGAATTGTATCCAAATTTCTCTGAAATGGTTGAAATCAAAGTCCAAACCCAAAGCCATATGGCTTATTTTTTATGGGACAAGACCTTACTCTATCTCTTGAAAAATGTGTGTAATAAGAACATGTTTAGAGTCAACTAAGAGATTATACTTAAAAAACACTTGGTTTATGTGTACAAAAAATTAAATCAACAAATATTTGAAAAAAGCAACCAAAATAATCAGAAGATGACAAGTTCTGAAAAGTAAGAACGCATCAAAATCACAGAATAAAGAATAAAGGTTGAAAAACATAGGGGAATGACAGAGTGACACAAATAACAGTATACAATGCATTTCATTGTTCTTGGCAAACAAGATATTGGATATTATACTGAGACTAGTATACATGATTTCTTACTTGGATTGTTATTTTGAAATAATTTCAAGTCTACAAAAATGTTTAAAGAATTAAAGAATGTATCCTTTACCATTTTTAATATTTAGCAATGTTTTATCACTTTCTTTCTGAACATTTGCCTCTTTATACTTCAGCATGTAATCCCTAAGAACAATGATATTTGCTTATTTAACTGCCATATAATTATCAAATTCAGTAAATGTAACATTGTCATAATAATTTTATCTAATTTTATTTCATCTGTAGTTCAGCTGCCAATTGTTCTATCAACAACCATTGTAATTTCTTCCAATTCTAATCACGATCCAGTCTAGGATCATATATTACATTTAGATGTGATATTCCTGTAGTTGCTTAATCTACAAAAGTATCTCAGCTTTCATTTTGTCATTCATGGCATTGCCATTTTTGAAAAAGAACATATTAGAACTATGAAGTCATTTTTATAGCACCACCAGTCAAACTTCACAAGTTATTCCGTGCCATCCCTATTCCATATTTGTGTCTTTCTTCTTCTACTGCAAAAAAACCCCTGGCTCCTATCATCAACACACTATTTGGCTAATTCTGAAATAACAATAAATAAGTTCATAAATCACACATTCACACAAATAGAAAAAAGGAACCTACAGAGTTTATGACATTGAATTAATGTACTGCAGTCAAATATTTTGGCTTAGTTCTCTTTATCTCTCCAGTGTGGTTATGTAATATATTCAAAATTAATTTAAAAAAACTGCTTGCAGTCTACTTGAGGTTTTTCCCTATCTTTTTGATTTAATTTTATTTTTAAATATGTAGAATATTAGTATATTTCCAAATGTCAAAACTGTACATAATGGTATACGCAAAGAACTGTCTTCTTTCCTACTTTCCTTCCACCTCATTCTACATTTAAACTTTTAATAATCCACTTTCAATATTTCCTGACTTATCCTTCCTATGTTTCTTTTTTGAAAGGGTCAGAAGATACATTTTTATTGCCTTGTATCCCTGTATTTCTTAATCAGTATATACGTTATCAGTATATATGTTTTTCTATTTTCACTTAATATAGTCTAGGCATCCCTTCCCATCAGTTCATCGAGTGCCTCCTCATTCTTATTTACAACTGCATAGTATTCCATTGTGTGTATGCACACAGTTTTCCAACCAATCTCCTACATTTAGTCATTTACAATTAATTGCAATTACAAATATTGCTATAATAAATAACCTTGCACATATTAGTTTTTTATAGTCAGAGTTGTCTCCAGAATAAATTCCTAGAAGTAGATTGCTGGGCCAAAATGTAAGATCTAACCAAATGTATCAAGATCTGACCTCCTGATTTCTTCTTATTTTTATGTGCTTGGTATAGCTCTTCCCACACCTTTATTTACAGGCTTTTTACACTGCTGTATATTTTTAGTATTTCTCCAGTATGTAGCATAGAGCTATATTTTGCATTATGAGTTAATTTAAACATTTTTTAATTTGTGATATATACCCATTCACATTTTTTGTAAGACTGAGATGTTTTGTACCAACTTTATCATATTGATTTCTTGGTTTACAACAAATGAAACAAATTCTGTGTCATATTTGCCATTATCTTTTCTCTTTGTGGTGTGCTTTTTTTGCTATCTTTAAAATTTGTATTTAGTTTAGGACGATTTGTATTTTTATCCTGTGTATTCATATGGGGTTGCAATAACAAATTTACACATCTAAATTTTATAAAATGTTACTGGCTATCAATAATAAATACTTTGGCTTAAACAATTGTTTGTGAACACTAACAAACACTCACTTTTTGTACACATTGCAAAATAGGTTTTAATAGAACTTGGGAAAGTAGACCACTGAGGCAGAATTTTCCAGCTGAGAAAGAATGAGACCCAAGTCTTCCCCAGAAGATTTAAACCATGGTATTCATAGACCAAACTCTTGATTCCAATGAGCTCTTTTTGTAATTAAAAGATCTCAGAGGATCAGAGTTCATGACTCTTCACATAACCTGTCTGTGGAGATTGGATTATTATGGCTACATCCCTTATCCAAGCCTCTTCTTTGCTCTCACACTGTTATTTTGATACAGCTAAAAGTTCAACTCCCCAGCTCCACTCCTGTCCCTCCTAATGAGAGAAGCGTAACACTATCCAGGCGTCTCCCAGTACAGTGATCCGAATGTCATTGCTCCACACAGTCTGATTTATGTCAGCTTGGTTAAAAATCACCCACATGCTAGAAGCCCCCCGTGGAGAGGTGTGCACTGGCCCCAGGCCATAGCTCTCTTCTTCTTGTTTTCTTCTCCCTGCCCAAAATCTGTGGTTGGAGGGACCTGCTGTGTATTTGTGAAATTATTCTCATAGGAACACAGAGAAGAACTCTGGCCTCCTTGAAATAATTTACACCTAATTTACTTAAAGGAACATAAGTGATGGGACAGCTTTATACCATCAACGGGAAGCATCATGTGTGAGATTTTTCATGCGAAGTTTGAGTACACACAGCAAACACTTTCTATCTTCTGGGGCTAGAAAAATCTCACAGAGTAAGAGGTTATTTTTGACAATATGGTTCTAAATCCTTGGGAAAAAAAGTCAGGGTAGATGGCCTGGGGCCAGTCAGGAAACCCTTAATCACCCAGAAAAACAAGGAACGGGAGAGGTCATTATTCTTACTGGGCCAGACTGTAAAACAATGTTTTTAAGTCTTCAGATTTATAGCAAAGCACCTTGAAATATCTCAGGCAATTATAAAGAACAAGACTGCTCCAAAAGGCATTATGCAAAATTTTCTTGCTCATTTTCCTTAAACAAACAAAAGTCCCTAACTATCTTCCAGCTTCACTAGAGGGTTTTCCTATTATAGCTATTACTGAATTCTTTCACCATGGTAGACTTAGAGCAATGACTAAATTAACTGTAAATATTAATGGAAGGAGAAATTAATTGGAGACAATATATACACACTTATAATTTTCAAGAATATAATTTGGCTGTAATATCTCCACCTGAAAGTGCAGAAAGATTATGCAAGATTGGCCTTCAGGTGGGTGGGCCATAAATGGAGCAGGAGTTATAAATCCTGAAATTAAAGGCAGCAGCAGAGATTAAAAAGAAAATCAAATTAATACTTTCTGAGCCCTGCAATGTGCCAGGTTCTCCTAAACCCTGTCATAATGTCATTATAACAAATATTCATTGAATCATTTAATACTTATAACAACTATGAAACAAAAGGTTATTATCAACAATTTTAAAAATGAAGAGAGTCTGATTCCAACTGGTTAAGCGACTTACCCAAGAAAACATAACTGGCACAAGGTAAAAGTAAAATTCATTCTAAAAGTCCATGCTATTCTAGAGTCCAGACTACCAATGGGCAGATCGATGTGGAAACAGGCCCTAAAGCATGACATACCAAAACATGCAATAACATTATACCATAATAACAGTAATAAGACATTGATTTATTTACATATCACTCTCACTTCTGGTACATTTTCACCAAAACCCTCAGGATACTGTTTGGGGTTTATAGGTAAAGGAGAGAGAAGACAGAACAAGAAATCTACAATATTCCACACTGTTTCCCTGCATTTTTATAATCCTAACAGACTATGTTGAAACTATGATCAGGCATGAAAGGAAATTGTTGTTAAAGAAAAATCCCCCTTTATGGGAATTGAAATCTTTAGGAACAGTGATCATTGAGACAATGAAAATAAAACTTTATTCTATTTTGAAAGATATTAATATAAATTTGGAACTATAATAGAGCATTACAGAAGATACTTTCTAGCTCATTTGTGCTATCACTTAGAGGATAAAAAATATATATATGAACAGCTTTTATGAAAAGGCTATTTCATACAGAGAGCAGTTCCATATTAAACAATTGATGCCTAAAGATCCGAAGAATTTAATATAGGTGTTTTGAATCAACAACAGTAATAGAGAATTTCTGGGATGCCTGATACTACCTAAGGAAAGCTGCCAATAGCTTTAACTAGTTGTTAAATACAAAAGTTTTACAGTCAGCACAGTCTTACAGATAAGCTAGAAAGTTCTCATGCAGAAAGAAAACATTGTAATCAATTACTCAGGACATAGAATAAAAGTTTACTACTCAGATTCTAAGTGATCCAAGTATATTTCTGATTTTGGAATTTCTTAGGGTCATTTTCATAAGGAAGGCACATACTCTCTTGAACAGGTACATCCACTAGACATCAACAAACTGTGTTTTAGTCCAGTTGGTCACCGAGGTATACCACTTAACTTACCTGGGTCAGAATTTCTTCATCTATAAAATATAAAGAAACCCAACTGGATAAGCTAATTTTAAACTTACAGTATATCTATATTTATAAATATAATTTATAGCTGATTATGAGCTATATTTTATCAATGAATATTTTTTCATTAAAAGGTGACTCATAATTTTGTGATCTTTAGACTGTTTTCTGAAAGGAAATCAGGCTAAGGGTTTATGGGCACATGGATAGGAGAGCACCTTTTGAGACAAGTACAACAAATTATAGACATATGTTCCTTTTGACCTTGATATTTACAAAGTTACATCCTGCTGATATGGCTTTAAAAAGAATGATATATAATGTCTCTACACCATAATTCTTTTTTCACAACTAGGATACCAAGGTGACTATTATTGATGCTAAGATCAAATTTCCTGACTCTCAGCAAGAATCATTGCATATGTGTTAATTAATCATTGGGAACCTGATAAATTTTTGTCCAAATGAGTAAGTAGCTACTATTAGTAAGAAATACAAGATTAAATGTATCAGGTAAAGTTATGTAAAAAAGACAAATGCTATAAATTACGAAAGTATGAAGTGATATGGTAATTAATGTTACATGAAGAATTGAAATACAGAAAACTTCAATAAATTACTCACTAATCAATGTTTAAAAAAGTATAACTACAGATAATATAGTGAAGAATGTTTTTATGGAAACAATAAAAACCAAAAGTTTGCTGAAAAAATTGAGACCACATATATTAAATCAATAAATCAATGTAGGCAAAACTTACATTTTGGTGGGAAAAGGCTCTATTTTGGATCACAAATTAAAACCATATTAAATATTATTTATAACAAATACATATTTTAAGAGTTGATTCAGAATGGTTAATACAAATTCATAGACACAATATAAAAAAGATGCACACAAAAGAAAGCAGAGTACAGTCACCAAATTCTAAGAGAGCTCCCAAGACTTATACTCCCTGACGTGCATGTCCTGCATAGTCCCCTAGAATGATTAGGATGGATTTTGCTCCCATGATTAAATTGTTATATGACACTAGTCCTTAAATAAGGAGATTATCTAGGTGGGCCTAATCTAAACATCTAAGTCCTTTAAAAGCACAGTTTTTACCAGATGGTGGAAAAAGAGAAAGTCAAGTGATCAGAATTACCAAAAGGATTTAATGTACCATTTCTGACTTAAAAACGAAGGGGGTCCCTTGGCAAGGTGTGCAGGTGGCCTCTAAGAGCCACAAATAGCCCCCAACTGGCAGCCCTAAAGAAACAAGACCTTATTTTTACAAAAACAAAAAACTGCATCATGCCGAC
Source organism: Scalopus aquaticus (assembly GCA_004024925.1). Classification (NCBI taxonomy): domain Eukaryota; kingdom Metazoa; phylum Chordata; class Mammalia; order Eulipotyphla; family Talpidae; genus Scalopus; species Scalopus aquaticus. The sequence continues at coordinate 176,485 of PVIJ01001860.1, forward strand.
AAGACTGAACGTCTCAATAATAAAGACATTTCTACAGTTTCCAGATGAGAACTCAACCCACCTAATACTTTGGTTTAAGCCTTGAGAATCCAAAAGCACTATTCCAGATTTCTGACATACAGCATTGTATGCTAATAAATGGTTAGTGTTTCAAATTGCTGAGCTTGTGGTAATTGTTATTCAGTAATAGAGAACTAAACTATTATACAGAGTAAGTTATTTTAAAACCAACTTAAGACTGAATAGAATATACATAAGCTATTAAACAGGAAAAAAATGACAAAAAATGATGCAATTCATAATGAATATATATATATTATAAAGTATGTATGAATAATCACAAAGTAACTGCTGAACATTCATAGTAAAAAAAACCATAGGGCCTCCCAGGTGGCGCAGCGGTTAGGCATTGCGCTATGGAGCTGTCCACAGCTGTGACGCAAGTTCGACACCTGGCCGGGGAGATTCCCACATGGCGCGGCAACCTCTCCTGCCTTGCCCACTGCTCCCCTTAGCAGTGTATTTTTGTAGATCTGCCTGTGCTGCTCCCCACTCTGTCTCTGGTGAACCTTCTCGCCACCTCACACAACTTTGTGGGGGAAAAAAAATCCTACTCTTAAAAAAAAAAACTATAGTCAATACAAAGATAAACAAACATAAACTTTAGTAAAAGAAACTTTAAATTATCTCTCTCAGTTCATATGGGATCAAATGGACAAAATCTAAGTAAAGATAAAGAAGGTTTAAAAATAGAAATAGTGGGATAGTTCTCATAGATATATTTGAAGTATTCCCTAAAAGAACTAAAACAAATTTCTTTTAAGTGATAGTAAATGGGGTTTTCTTCCTAATTTCTAGTTTAAAAGAATTGTTATCAGAAAAAAAAATATGAGATTGCATAATATGTGGTCAATTTTGTGACTTAGGTAATCACAGTTCTAGAATATTACTCCCATAAGTGTAAAAATATTAAATCAGTAGTAGAGACAAAATAATCTTATGAGAGAGTAGACAGTAAGAAAGGGATCTAGAGAGTTCCTTGAGAAATATCAGTATTTGAACCAAAAAAGAAATGAGTTGCTGAGGTGTTTTCAGAGAGGTAAAAGGAAAATTAGGAATGTAAGCTTCTGTACATAGGAAAGGTTGTTTGTTTGTTTGTTTTTTTAAAGAAGGGTATATGGACAATTTCAAATGCAACTGAAAGTTCAAGAAAAATAAGGAATAAAAAATACATTTTATTATTGATGAACTTAATAGGGAGAATTTTCAATGGAGAATGTGAGGAACTGAATAAGACAGATTTTTTTCCCAAAAAATTTGATAGCCAAAGGAACAGAGCTATTGGCAGCAGCTAGAGGGGGGAGGAATGCTAAAGAGGAATTATTTTTAAATAGATGGAGAAGATCTAAGTTCTGTTGGAATAATCAAAAATGGAAAAAGAGAGAGAGAAGTAGAGGGACGAGAAGGAGGGAGAGAAAGAAGAGAAGCTTCATGAGCAAAAAGGGCTAATGGCTAATGGAAGGACTATTTCTTATGGCACCATAGTCACTCAAAGTCCCTTAGTGTCTAGAATGTGAATGAAAAAACAAGATTTGAACTATTTGAACTATTACTCATTTGAACTATTACTATTTGAACTATTACTCATGGCCCAAATGTAAAAGAAATTTCAAGGTGGTACATTTCGTTTATTCCAAAGGCTCTTTCTGGGAGGGTATGAACTAGACAGGTTTGTTGTGGCACATTCTTTAGTGGCATCCATATCCGTACTGTGGTATAATTGGAAAACTGAATTTTAGAATTAGACAGACATGGGTTTTTATTCTCTGCCACCATGTGACAGATGTTTGACGTTAGGCAAACCTCTGACCCTCAGTTTTCTCATCTATAAAGTGTGAGTGGTAACTTCTACTTCCTAATATGATTAGGTAATTAAGGTAACAAACATAAGTTGCATAAAGCAGTGTCTGGCATATAAAAGATAGAAAACAAATACTAAATACCCACCACCATGCCATCTCCCTCACTCCCTCCTTCTCTCTCTCTCTCTCTTTCTCTCTCTGTCTCTCACTGTGTTCATACACCCTAGTTCAGATCACCATGTCTCACCTAATTGTATTGACAAGTGCAAGTCTAACCTGAACCAATGACCAATGACAGAGAATTCCTAATAAACAGCTAGATACCTAGTTAGCAAGAGAGAAATATTAATAGTTAAAGGTAATAGTACTAGTAATTCTTATGTAGAAAAGTTTTAGAAGGTCTTTAGAAAATAATATTCTGCAGTTTTTCATACTATTTGCTATTATACCTTATCTAAATTTTCTATTATTTTTTGTGTTAAATGTTCCAATTTCTACTCATAAGAGTAAATTAGAATTATGATTATTTTACAGTAAAAATTAGAAAAGTATCTTCCATGGAGCTAACATTTAAGGGAAATTAGAAAAATGTCATCAATTTTTAGGACTTAGGCAGGTTTTAGGGATAGGTTTAGTCAATAATTATATTATAGGTGAGAAATAAAACTATTATACAAACAAATATGATGTAATGAGTATCTTCACAAGATTACATGATGAGGGAAAAAATCCTCATATTATTTGATTAAGGAGTATCAGAGCAAATATCAAAACATTGTAACTCACACATATATAAATAAAACCCTATAGCAGACATTCAATAACTGTGTATGGGCATGTATACAGGTATATATGTATGCATATGCATATAAACTTGAACATAGAGAAATAAGTTGAATTTCAATTGCAGTAAGCAGATAAAGAAGTTATCTTTAAAGAAGTTCCATAAACTGTGATTTAGTCAAAATAACGGAAAGTCAAAATAACTAGGTCTGAACCTTGGTTTCCCATTAGTTTCTTTTTAACTCTGGCAGGATTCTCCAGAGAAACAGAATCAAAAGTATGTATGTAGATATACATGGAAGAAGATTTACTTTAAGCAGTCAGCTCACACTATTGTGGAGACTTGGTGAGTTCAAAATCTGATGGGCAAGGCTCATAGGATAGAGACTTGGAAAAGAAGTCAAGTCTGAAAGCAGTTTGCTGGCAGAATTCCCACCTTTTTCAGAGTGTCAGTATTTTGTTCTACTGAGGTCTTCAACTAATGGGATAAACGAGGCACCTACATTATGGAGGGCAATCTGCTTTACTCAAAGATCACCAATTTTAATGCAAATTTCATCCAAAAACACCCTTACAGAAGCATCCAGAAGAATGTATGAACAAATATTTGAACTTTGTGGCCCAGAAAAACTGACACAAAAAGTTAACCATTACACCAACTGTGCAAGCCTATGTAAATAAACAACCCTCTCTGAACTTCAATCTATGTAAAATTAGGTTAATATATTTACCTCTTAGAATTGTTTTTAGATAATGTACATATGCTTTCCACATAAGGGACAATTAACAAACATTAATATTCTATATCTACATATTCATATATACAAAATCCTTCAGTTGTAATGGCTTCGTATAAACTGTAATAAAAGTGGAAGAAAAAATTTAAAATAAGTTCTGAATATGTGTACTTCCTACAGAGTTGATAAAGGGCAATGCAATAAAAAATGTTTTATTCTTGTTTGCTCTCTCTGCTTCAGTGGACTACATTTTATGGTGCTCCATAACTTGATTTAAGGTTCCATTTGGGGTGATGTCCCAAACCACACTAGGTATGTGTTAATGATCAGTAATAAGCACTCTGCCATTCTGGAGCAATCTGCTGTCAAAGTCTCTGACATGCAAAACTAGCAGAACTTCACTGTTTTAAAGAATGTCTCACTATATTACAATACTACAATAACAAAGCAATATTAATGACCTTTCATTTGGAAGATTAAAATAAGATCTTAAAGGATGGATGAATGCAGCCAGATAAAATAGAAACTGCTCATAATCCTTAACCTTTGCTCCAAATTTAACCAAAGCCTCTTTCTGAGGTTTGAGGAAGTTCAGCATTTCCCCCCAATTACTTTTCATTTTTGCCTCTCTATGCAGTTTCAGATTCCAGCTGGAATTAGACATATCCAAATATCCCAGATGAAGCTGTTCTCATAAGATGGCCAGCCCAGCTTTCAGGACTTGAGAGGTTCAGATAGTTCAGATAAGGTTTGAGATCAGCTGCCAAGCACTGAATGCATATCTGATCTGAGCCTTCTCAGTTTTGCCCAATATTAGCTCCAATAACTGGAGATAAATATTACCTCTAATTAGCTCTCCACATTTTAGATAAATCTGGATTCACATAACATTAAGATATTACACATGTGACATTTTGAAAGTTTTTGTGGAGATTTTGTTTTGCAATATTTTAATAAATTGTAGTTAAAGGAGAAAATAAACAAGTGTTTACTGATTCATTCATACTTTTACCAATTCCAAATATTATTTTATACTTAAAGATGTGAGGTTATACTGGACAGCCACATGCAAAAAAATGAAGCTAGACTACTACCTCACACCCTGCACAAAAGTCAACTCAAAATGGATAAAGGACCTGGATGTAAGACCTGAAACCATAAAATGTATAGAAGAAAATATAGGCCAAACTCTACACGACATACATCTCAGCAAAATCTTGAAAGACTCATCCCTCAAAGCGAAGGAAGTGAA